>PVKA01021516.1:6182-38657 GCA_004027165.1 Ctenomys sociabilis | reverse complement strand
TGTCTTTTGCTTTTTGCTTTCCTGGCCTTTTTGTAAGGCATACCTGGCATCTCAGTGGGCTTGCTGTTTTGTCAAGAGGCTCTTACTATATTATACAGTGTGTAGTTAACAGGAAATATCAATAACAATGTTTATAACAAATATTTATAACAATATTTATAACAAAATATCAATAAAATTATTAAATTCTTAGTATGTGTTATGCAACATTTCACAGCAGTTGTATACTTCCTTTCAAACCTAAAAGATAACATTAGATGTAAATTCCTATATGAACTACAATGAAAATAGAACAAGTAGAACATCACCAAAAAAATAAGTTTTGCTCCTAATGCTGCACCCACAACACTCCACATATGACAACTGCAGGTTCTGTGCATGCTGCAGGTTCTCACTTACACTGACAGCACGTGTGTTTAGCAGTCTTATCACCTTGCTTCTCTTCCTGTTTTCTCAGGAGCTTCGTACTATATTGTACAGCATGCACTTAGCAGAGAAATAAGATGTCAGTAATATAAACATCGAATATCAAATAAATACTTAGACATTTCTACATCTGCTGATGTAGAAATGAGTCTTCCATGCCACAGCCTCAGAGGCACGGCCTACTTCCTGTTTTCTCTCCAGGAGTTACTATCCTTGCCTCTGTGCCTTGGGTAGCTCTCTCTGATACAGCTCAACTTTCTCAGCAAGTTGAGCTGAGAGAGTGACTCGGGACCTCCAGTTCTCCTCTTCCTCATGACCCTGAAAGTGAGCCCCTGGGCTCTGGTTGGAAGGTCTGGTTGTCAGCGATGAGTAACATCATCATCTCAGAGTGATTGAGAGAAGGGCATGCAGCAGAGACTGAGATGGGACCTCAGCCTGTGGGGGCTTCAGCCCCCTGCTTTCTCTCCAGGGCTGCATTTGCTTTTTTTTATCTTTTGGTCTTTTCCCAAATACCTGGGCCTTCCTGGTTTAGGTGAGCATTAGCATTCTTTTCTGAAACTTCTCTCCAAGCTCAATTGATTTTTGTGCATCCTGGGCCTACTAAGCTGCCCCACCTTCAAAGCTAGGTTGTAATATGAGATGCGTCAAAGAAGCAGGCCAACACACTGCTTTGAGTCACTGCCTCCTGCCTCTGGTAAACTATTGCATCTTAGGAAGCCTCCTTGCTGAGACAGTTGAGCTATATCAGCAAAGAAGAGGGTTGCAAAGTAGCTAATGAAAATGGAGGTCTCCATTTCCCTGTTAGGTTTATTTTCCTTTCTGCTTCCCTCCCCAGTAGCACCCCGCACTCACAAGCAGGCTCCCCACCTCCCATCCTCTTGGGTGTGGTGGCACAGCTCAGTTAAGATAGATTTGCTTAGTACCCTATCAAGCTTGTCCCTAGGGCTGGCCACATAGCTCAGTGGATTAAAGCACCTGCAAGCAGGTGCAGGGGATAATGGGTTCAATCCTCAAGCCTGTCTTGCCAGCCCTGCCCCTGGAGCACGCTGAGCCAGCATATGAGACTGGGCATGTAATCCCAGCACTGGGGAGGCTGTAAACAGGAGAATCACTAAGTCTGATCTAGTAGTGAGACCCTGAACACCCTGTAGATCCTTCCCTAAAATACAGGAAAAAAAAAAAAAAAAAGCCTGTCCTAGCCTGAGCTGAGAAGATGGAAGGAAAAGCTGGTAGCTGCCCGGATCATCCTAGTCCTCATCTTTGGACTCTGTCCACCTCGAGTGCGTGGCCCTTGAATCCTGTGCAGTGGATAGCAGAATGGTGGGACCCAGGGAAAGTTGGTTGTCATAGCTGCTTATGTTTGTAAAGTGCTTAATCAACTGTTATAGGAGAAAAGCACCTCCTGCAGATGACCTTGGGCCTGGTTCCCCACTGTCACCCCTTGTTCCCTCACATAACCTCAGTTTCCAAAGCAGTGAGGTAGAACAAGCTCAGGGTGTGAGGAGTGGTAAGTGCCTAAGATACCCCCCATCCTTTCCTTTTGGTGACAGGTCAGCTGCTGGGGGCCATGAGTGATTACTGTTTGCCTGCCTGTAACCTTCAGGTTACCTAAGGGAAGAGGGGAGAAAGAAATCATTGTAAGAGGGAAGGTGAGCAGGTCATCGTCAGAGAATCAGAGTAAGAAAAGGTCGGTCTCCCAGAGCCTGTTGCTGTTCCCGAGATTTCAAAGCCGTGTGCATCTGGAACTGAGGACAGCGCATATAATAGAAAACAGTAGCCAACTTTGTACCATGAGCCCTGCTGAGCATGTCTGCCTACCTAGTCTTTCTTCTTTTTTGTATTTTTTAATTTTAGAGACAGGTCTCCCTTGGCTGCCCAGGCCAGCCTCAAGCCCTGGGCGCAAGCAGTCCTCCTGCCTCAGTCTCTCTGGCCACAGCCTGAGGAGGTGGGTCATTGTTGTTGTTTTTCTAGGTAAAGAACTGGCTGGCACATGGGAGAACTGAAGGAACCCATTCAGGTTGCCCAGGGAGGGGCAGGACCAGGATTACCCTGGCCCTGAAGAGAACTAAGAGAAGCTTTTCACATTCCTGCCAGAAGTGTGTAAGAGGCCTGGTTTGGTCTTAGCACCATACTTGCTTGTCCAGGGCCTGGAAGCACATTTTCATGTTTGCCCTGTACCCATTTTTCCATTTATAAGGTGAGAGTGATGTGCAGGGCTGTTAAAAAGATTCTGAAGAATGGGGCTGGGGAGATGGCTCGGTAGAATAAGTGCTTCCTTGGCAAGCACAAGGGTCTGAGTTCATTCCCCCAGTTCCACCAAAAAAAAAAAAAAAGAAAAGAGAGAGAGAGAGAGATTCTGGAGAATAACATGCAGAATAACTGAGAAGGCTGAGGTAGGGATCACAAGTTCAAGGCAGGCCTGGCTAACTTAGCAAGATTCTGTTCTAAACTTTAGAACTAGAAAGAGCCAAGGCTGTGGGTCAGTGGTAGAACACCTCTGAGTTCAATCCCCAGACCTGGCAAAAGATTTTGGAGAATTTGTACAAAAGCGTATTTGACTCACTGATGGTACTAAGCAGCTGGTAGCTACTGTTGCTGCTATTTCCAGATACCCAAACAATTAGATCCATAGATCCTCTTTCATCTTGAAAGGAAGAAGAAGCCCATAAGGGTCCTGGTGATGAAATCATCTCAGTCATCTCTTAGCCAGGGATGTAGCTCACTGGTAGACTGCTTGCCTACCATATGTAAGGCCCTAGCTTAGCTTTTCCCACCCCACAAACATGCCCTGCCAAGAATCAAAACACAACTCGAGAAGACCTTTCTCCCCATGACTTAGACTTCTTCTCCAACCCCAGTGCCTTCCTGGTGACCAGGAGTGAATCATGCCCTGACTGGAGCTGCAGCAGCCAAGGCAGCAAACAAGTTTTCCAGAACACGTTCCATCCTTCCCTAATAGCGATGTTACAGAACTTCCCAAGGCTTGTCCCATCTCACCAGGGGGCACCAGGCCTGTGAAGCAAAGCACTTTGCAGATAAACTGTCTTAATTTGGTACTTTTAGAGGTCGAACCCCAGATAGGTACATTTGGTGTCATGAGAGTTTCCAAAGAGCCAAGGACAAACATGAGGCTGCTTTGTTTCTTTGCTCTAGCCAGAACCATCCTGAGAATGCTCAGAGGTCACATTCTTCCCTCCTCTAATTTTTGGTTTTCTGATTTCTTTTCTTATACCAAAAGGCTTCACCCCAAAAACTGCCTGGGTGTGCGCCAGTTTGCTGAAACAATGATGTGTGCTGTCCTATATGATGCGGCCAACAGCTTCATCCACCAGCACTTTGTGGAGGTGTCCATGTCAGAGGAGTTCCTGGCTCTGCCAGCAGGGGACGTGTTGGAGCTTGTGTCCCGGGATGAGCTGAACGTGAAGTCGGAAGAACAGGTCAGAGTGCACACTGACCAGAGCAGTGACAGCAACACCGCGTTCCCCATCATTGTTTGATGTTGAGTTTTAAGCAAAGTTAGGATCATGGTGTATGTGCAGCTATTATGTATAGTGAGGTTTAGTATATGTGTTGTTCATGAAAACATATTTTGTAGCCTAGATACTTTGTATGAACTCCACCTCCCTTGTTATGTGTTTGGGTTATTTCTGATGTCTCTCCTATTAGGAATAACACTGCTTTTAACTGCAAATAGAGTAGACAGCTTCTCAAGGAAGTTTTTTTCTAAAGAAGAGCGAACCCGGGCTAGTTGCTGAAGGGAGTGTGAAGTCCAGAGGGGTTTGGCTTTTTATTAAGATGAAGGATGTGCAGTGTACTACCAGTGAGACCTTCCAGGAGAGGAGAGAATTAGCTGTGGAAGAGATAGGCAGAAAGTTGGGTACATTGGATAGGAGCCCAAGCCATCCACACCTGTGCAACAGGAAGGCGAGCTGGGTGTATATGCCAGGTGACAAGGTGCTGGCTTCTCACTGGTGTGCTTTTCCAAGTTGCTTTAATCTTCTCAGCGTACAGTGAGAGTGGCAGAGATAAATATGAGCAGTCCTTGGGCGGAAGCAATGGGCTGTGCTACAGAGACAGGATGGGTGGGTAACAGATCAGTAATCACAGACACAAGGGCCCGCTCTGTGGTGTTCTCCACCAGCCACACACTGTGCAGGTGCAGAGCAGGAGCAAGCAGAACTTAGAGTAGACCTCATCAGCTTAGAGCTCCTTCTTCAGGTGCATTTCAGTGAGGATACTAGGAGCTGGGCATGAGAAGCCAGGGCTCCCTTATGACAGTCCATAGAACCCTTGCTGGTGAGAAACAAAGACCAGAGCCAAATGGTCTTTTGGCTGGGAGCTGAGAAAGAGGGGGCAGTCAGTGTTGGAGACAAACGAGGCAATTCCAGAGCTGGAGCTGGGCAGTTGGAGGGACAACTCTTGGGAAAGCCAGTTATAGTCTTGGAGGGAGAAGCTATCAGCAGGTGAGCTTGGGGCAAGCGTGGGACCCTCTGAGGACAAAGAAGACAGGTCTTGGCTAAAATGAGAGCAAGTATGGGGACCAGAGAGGCTCAGCTTTTGGCCAGAGCCCATCTGTTGTCTTAGAGGTATTGTACAGGCTGTTTTAAGTGGATGGTAAGGAGGTGCTACTTGGAACAAGGCTGGCGAGGGCTGGAAGTACAGGCTGAGAAACATGGCCTGGCCCTGCAGGCCCTGGGAACACTGCTACTGCTGGGTCTGTGCCTTGGTCACTTGAGAAGTCATGGCCTTTGGTTAGCCAAGCCACTTAGAGCACTTGAAACTGAGTGGTAGCCTCCGTGATGCTGGGCTCCAGCAAGAGCCCTCTTCTCTAGAAGGCAAGCCATGGGGTGTTGCCCCAAATAGCTGATTTCTTTAATGACAGAAGAGTCCTAACTCTTGAGTATCAGTGATAAGTAGAAAAGAGGATCCTGAGCCCTGCAGCAGAGAGCTTACTTAAGCAAAGATCATGCATCCTGTTTAGTCCTTCTATTTAACATGACCCAGGCAGCTCACATTTGCATCAGTAATATAGCTGTGAATGGTGCAGTAGGGACAAATCCTTAAGGATAGTGCCATAAGAACATGGATCTCAAGCCAAATCTTAAAGGAAGGAAGGATACCTAGAGGGGGGTGGCAATGGGAGCCCAGGAAGAGAGCCTGGCTGGAATTGAGGGTTTCTAGGGTCTGTGGTAGAGCAGCTGGAAGGGAGCAAAAGCAATGCATGTAGGAGGAAAGATTGCGGGGCCCAGCAAGGAGCAGAGGCTAGGGGCAGGGAAGTGGCTTCCAGTGGGGTGAGCTGCTGCCCCAGTACTTCTTCCTCATTCCAGGTCTTTGAAGCTGCTTTGGCCTGGGTCAGATATGACCGGGAACAGAGGGGGCCCTGCCTACCTGAGCTGCTATCCAACATCCGCCTGCCTCTCTGCCGGCCCCAGTTCCTGTCTGACCGAGTGCAGCAGGATGACATGGTACGCTGCTGCCACAAGTGCAGGTGAGCAGGGTGGACACTGCTGAACGCCTAGGCCACTAGCTCCGGATTGGTAGTAGTCAGCCTCATTCATGGCACACAGATTAGGAAACTTCTCTCCAGAATGGGAGAGGAAGTGGGATAGTCCAGTCTTCCAACAGGGGCAGAGAATGATGTAGCATAGGGGCACTGAAGTTAAAGGACTCTCTCCACTGAGTGAAGGAGGATGTTCTACTAGCTTCAACATGGAACTGCCTGTGGTAGACAAACAGCTATCCTTTCTCCATGGCCCTGTCTCCACTGACCACTGACTCAGTGGTACAAATGGGACTTTCTGCAGCTGCTTGACCTCTCAGTAAATACTAAATCAGGGCCCCGGATATGTGGTGACATGGCATAGGATAGCACTGACCCCACACAGAGGATGATGGCTGTCCTGGTAGGAGCCCTGCACTCAAGTTAAATCAGTAGAGGAGAATGCCCAGTCCCCAAACTGCTTGTCACATGCACAATGGTGAAAATTCTGTCTCCTTTGCCTGTGATTTCTGTACACATCTGGCGCTTCCTTCCTTCCTCACCCCTCATCAGGATCATCATCGGTGCAGTATGCAGGGGTGTGTCAGGAGCCTGTGACGGTGTGGCCTGCAGTCCCAAGGGTGCACTTGGCAAGGAGTAGCCTTTCTGAGGTCTTAGAGAAATAGTGGGGGCTGGAGCTCAGAGAGTAGCTGGTACAGGGAGATGGGGAACAGAGGAGATGAGATGTGGTGATGGCAGCTTATACACCCCGTGTCCTGTGTGAGGAAGCTTAGATCTGAGTGATGACATGAGCCCAGGTGCTGAGACCCTGTGCCCACCACTGGCTCAGGGGCCCCATGCATCCTGCCCCTCCACATTCTAGTGTATCTCAGCCATACCTGACTTAATCTTCCCAAACACTTCTGCCAGGTTTTCCTTGCCATGGGGGCACAGGAGCCTGGCTCAGAAGTGCATATGTGGATGGAGAGGAGAGGGTGCCCCCATCCTAGCATCCTACATGTTTTTCCAGGGACCTGGTAGACGAAGCAAAGGACTATCACCTCATGCCTGAGCGGCGGCCGCACCTCCCAGCCTTCAGAACTCGGCCTCGATGCTGCACGTCCATCGCTGGGCTGATCTACGCTGTGGGGGGTCTCAACTCAGCAGGTATCTTGCAACCCCTTAAACAGAGCTCTATCTGGAGGACCTTGGGGATTTGGGGTTTTATTTTGAGGTAGGGTCTCACCATGTAGCCAAGGATGGCTTAAAATTCAAGGCGATCTCCTATCTCAGCTTCCTGAGTGCTGGGATTACAGGTGTGCACCATCATGCCGAGCCTAGTCTAGAACATCTTGGATACAGAAACACCCTCAACCCCACCTGGATCTTCTGGGTCCTCTGCTTCATTCTGTTACCTCCCTCATCTCAGGCCCTCTCAATTTGATGTCATTGTTCTAGTTAGACCCTGCTACATAGTTCTCCCATTAAACCGGAACCTAAGGAGGCCTCCTCTCCTTACCTTACAGCAAAGAAACTGGAGGCCCAGAGATACTTCCCTTTGTTCATACATTGCTTTGGGCAGAGCAAAGACTTAAACTCAGGTTCCTGCAGCAGCACTCCTCGTGGCCTCACATTAGCTGTTGCGATTACTCAGCCCAAGACAGGGTTCAATCAGAACCCCAATTCTATGCCAAGTGCAGTGAGGTTTTCTGGAGCACCCCACGGCCACCACCCCTGGGGGTCTTGGAGGGCAGCCCTGTGCAGTTCTGTTGCATGGAAGCTTAGCACGAGGTGGGTAGTGGGGAAGGGTTAGAAAGAACTCCTCCTTGCTGTTCTGCCTGCCATCTGAGTGTATTCTAAGATCATGCTGATCATTGAATCTTGCTGGCAGCTCTACTGCAAATGTCATGAATGAAATAGGATGGGGACACAAAGTCCTGTGGCTGGGTCCCTCAGTACTAAGTGAGGGTAGTATTGGGGTTCATGCTGTTCCCTTTGGGCATGCCTCCTGCAGTGGGTTTAGGTGAGATGCCTGATTGTGGGGTGAAACTACCGCATCAGAAGGGTATAAACACTTCCCGTCTGATTCTGATTTCCCTTGAAGGAAGCCAGAATTCCATCCTGGGCCTTTGCACCCCAAGCTGTTCTGGTGAAAGAGCTCATAGCACCAAGTCAGTTGTTCCAGGTACTCCTTGCCCACTAGCTGTGATCTAAACAAATGGTCTCATTTGTTTTAATTTGAGTAGCACATTTTTATGCAGGTGATTCCCTGAATGTGGTGGAAGTGTTCGACCCTATCGCCAACCGCTGGGCAAAGTGCCATCCCATGACGACAGCACGCAGCCGGGTGGGCGTGGCTGTGGTAAACGGGCTGCTCTATGCCATTGGGGGCTACGATGGCCAGCGGCGGCTGAGCACAGTGGAGGCCTACAACCCAGAGACGGACACGTGGACCCGAGTAGGCAGCATGAACAGCAAGAGAAGGTATCCGAGAGTCATGCATAGGTTAGGCACATGTACAGCACTGGGGAGAGCATGCTCACCAAGCAGGGAACATAGCAAAGTCAGACATGAGCCTCGGTTGGGGAAGGTCCTATGGCTAGGTTAGCTACTGCCTGATGGGTATTAGCCTCAACCTAAATGACTTCTCTGTCCTTTAGGTAGCTTGGGGAGATAAGACTCGGGCCTGTGGGAACTGCCCTGTGATATGCATCATGGAGGATTTGAAAAGGGAGAGAAGCTGAGCTTGAACATCTTGAAGGTGTCAGGGAAGAGGGGTGATGAAAGTAGAAACCTGAAGAATGAGGGGGATTTAACTTCTCTAGTGGTAAAAGGAAACTCAAGGTGGCTTTCAAGTCCTGCCCTGACTCGGTGAAACTGTCTACAAGTAAGAAATAGAAAGGCCCGGGGAGGTAGCTCAGCATGAAGGCTCTGAGTTCAGGCCCCAGAGCAATTTGAAGGCCACTGGACCCGTTGCTCTTCAGTGGCCTTTGCGTTTTGTGATACTGAGGTCTCAGTGTTTGGCCCACAATCCCCAGGGTCTCTGCTTGTGAGATCCCGTAACTGGGAAAGACAGGAGATCTAGCCTTAGTGTGCATGGTGTGGAAGCAGAGCCAATGGGAAAGCCCTTTGTCACAAAATGTAAAGGACTCTGACACATACACTCTGCTTGCAACAGTGTGAGTGTGTGGCGATGAGCCGGAAGGGGTCTGCCCATGTAGTAAGAGGTCCAGATCTCCAGAGGCTCCGAGAGACAGCCACCTGTGCCAAAGCTCTGCTCCTCGCAAGGGTTCCCTTCTGGGTCTTCCTGCCCCTCCCTCCCTGTCTCCTTGTGTCTAGTGGGCTGCTGCCTTGCAGCTGTCTGGCCCCAAGCTCCAGTCCATCCCCTTGGGGCTTTCCTTGCTCTGCACACTCACCCATCTCTTTTTTTTTTTTTTTTTTTTACCACAAAAAATAAGTTCTTTAGCTAACTTTGGTATCATCCTTTTCGCACTTGTAAACTGGACAATAATGCCAACCTCAACAAGTTCTTTGGAAGACAAAATCAGGCAAAATATACTACACACATTTCTTATGCCCAGTCAAGGAGCAGTATGATTTATAAAATTCTCTTGTCAACCAAGACACCCATCTACAGAGATAAAGAGAAAGAAAATCAGATTATTAGATAAACTAAGTCAGAATGTCTTGTATTATCACAAGCATTCCACTAGCAGATTTGAAGATTAAAGTAAGTCTCACCATTTTTCACAGTAAAGAAGATACCACTCATTCTATTCATATTCTCATAAGCAACAATAACTAGTGCTCAAGCTAGAGGATTCAAGAACATGATGTATCACATTCAACTCATCTTGAATTCACTCCATAACTGAAGTGACCCTCTGTATTTGTTAGAGAGGGCTTTATACAGAGGAAAATTAATTCATCCTACCTTTCTTTTTTTTTTTTGTCTTTTTGAGACAGGGTCTCATATGCAGTTCAGGCTGGCCTTAAGCTCACTTTGTAGCTCAGGCTGGTCTCGAACTCACAACAATCCTCCTGCCTCAGCCTCCCTAGTGCTGGGATTACAGGCATGCGCCACCACGCCCAGCTCATCCTACCTTTCATATCAGAGGTAGTTCTGGAGAGAGACTGAATACAGGCTTCTACCTTGCATAGAATCTGAGAAATAGAGACCCTAGTCTCCTGGATTATATTTTAGAGACCGCTCCTATGTACCTGAGAAATCCATTCTTGTCCTAACAGTAAAGAGGTTATAAAGAGGCAATTTTTGCTTCTAAAAAGAACCATACGCACTTCAAAGAGATAGAAAGGTGCTATGTTACACATTTTTAAAGTAAACATTTGAAGATAGGGGAGGAAGAAAAGTTTGTTTTCCTCAGTGTCTTTGTTTTTGTCTTATTTTTCATTTATTACCCTTTTAAAAAGGGCAGTATAGTAATAGTTGGTATGTCAAGAAAGAAGTACATATTTAGAAGACCAGAATGACAGGCATTTGATGCGTGACCCTTCTATTACACTTTGTTAAATTCAGTGCAGTTGCTTGGTTCATAGGTATCAGCATATATAGTTAGGGTGAGAATCCTACCACTTACCTGCTAGTTTTAAAAATCTCCTGATGTTTCTCAGGATCATTGTCTTACCCATCTAGTGTGTATAAGTGAATGGTCTTGCCTCTGTCTTGTTTCTCAGCATTTCTCCTTGCCCTTTCATTATCCAATCCTCAAGTTCTCGCTTTGCTTTTAATTGTGTTATTCATTTCTATTTGCATTTCTTCTTTTGAGTTATACTAGGGAGACTATATAATATTTGCACATGTAGGTCTGGTTACCCATCTCCTTTAGCACTGTGTTCCTCTTTATCTGTTCTCATAGTGCTGTGCAGCACCTGGATTATGGCTGCATTTTTATGTTTGTTTTGAGCCCAGGTCAAGGCTGGCACTGTACCTCTGAGGTCTCTCCACAGCTCTACCTTGTTCTTCCATAGAAGGGTGTCAACTTTTCAGTGCACCTGTCACATCCCACGGGCCTGGCCTAAGACAGGTCCCTCCCCACCACTTTCTGGCTGGCTAGAGGATCTCAGGAAGGTACCCTCTGTGGAGCTGCTGATTGGCTGTGTGTACATGAGATTGCAGTCACCCTGGTGCATTTGCTTTTCCTGTTGTTGAGACAGCCAGCATCAGATTTGCTAACAGGGAATCCAACAGCAGGCATCAGTGTGTGATTCCTGCCAAGGCTTTGTTGAGAACAGAGGATCACATGATTACCTGCTTTGATCAGGAGGGGTAGGGGCATTAAGCCATTGCCACCTGCGACCAAGACATAGTTGTCCATTCCTCACAGGGTGCAGTGAGATAGCAAACATGGAGCACCTCACACGTTTAGCAAGTGCAGCTTCATCCAGTGTGACTGGCTAGTGGCCATGCAGGCAGTAAAAACACCTCTGCTAACTTACACAGTGACTTGATGGGAAAGAGCGAGGGCCAGCAGCAGGCACCCAGGGGCACTGTAGACATTGCTGTTGAGGTCACATAGGTGGAGTTGAGGTCTTCCAGGGGACCCCCACTTATTAAGGAGTGGCAGCTCCCTGGCACCCCAGAGGACCAGAACATAGGTTCTATGCAAGGTAGCAATGTGAGTGTGTGGCCATGTGTGTGGCAGCTGAAAATCCCACAAATGGATGATGTGACCAGTGCTGTCACAGCAGCCACTCGGAGTGTGGGATCAAGAGAGGGAGTCCTGCTGAGGGGCTTGGAGAGCAGGAGAGGAGAGAATTCCACCTGAACCCTGAAGGGAAACTAGACCCTTAGAGCAGGGAGGTAGGCTGGGAGTAAGCTGGGGTTGAGTGGCAGGGGCAAGAGGAGCCAGTTTCTTCCATCCCCTCCATGGTACACTTTATCTAGCCCTGTTCCTGAGATTTTAGTCTTTTCTGGGAGGAGCTAGTTGACCAGCTGCTCTCACGGAGGGCAGCCCCAGAAGTCAGAGGCCCAACTGGGATGACAGTTGTGTTTGTTGCAGTGCCATGGGGACTGTTGTGCTGGACGGGCAGATCTACGTCTGTGGGGGCTACGATGGCAGCTCCTCCCTCAATTCTGTGGAGACCTACTCGCCTGAGACAGACAAGTAAGGACTCAGTTTCTGGGGACTGAGCTCATCCTGAGCATGGCCAGATTAGAGCTGCAGGGTCTTATGAGGGTAGAGAATGTCTTACTTCCTTGTATCTATGGTACTTTGCATACATGTGATAATAGGTATTTATTAATCCTGGGTTAAATGAATGGATGATTAAATACACTTTAAGAACAAGTATCAGGGCCAGGGAGATGGCTCAGTGGAATAAACGCTTCCCTGGCAAGCATAAGGGCCTGAGTTCAATCCCCGGTTCTGCAAAAAAACAAAAAAGGCTAGAGTTTAAAAAAACAACAAGTATCTATGCCAGAGGTGGTGGTGCACGCCTGTAATCGCAGCACTTGGGAGACTGAAGCAGGACCATCACCAGGAGTTCAAATCCAGCCTGGGCTACATTGTCTCAAAAACCAAACAAAAAAAATTAATAATAAAAAGCCTGTGTAGGAACTTGGATTTGTTTAAAGGTCTATGCCTCTTACATGAATGATCCTGTTTTGATGGAAATACAGACAAAAAGGGACAAGATACAGATGAATGGCATGTTCCCAAGCTAGTATGAACTGACTTTGAAAGGAACATGGGAAGTGTTAGCATCTGCCCTGCCTGCATCCCATCCCCGGCTTCCCACAGAGAGCACTAACCTTGCAGAGGCTCCAGAAAGCTGAACTTAACCTTGTGTTTTAAGTAACACCCATCACCACAATGTGGGATTTTTATAGAACACTTATTTTGAAAAACCCTGACAAGGTTATCCTGAATTTTTCATTTTACCCTTTTATCTTAATCTGATATATAAGAAGCAGAGTTGAATGTGTTCCTCAAGATGCTTCTCAGCCAATACTCAGTTAATCTTCATAGGACACAGTTGGGAGCAGCAAGCTTGGTGGCAGGGGCTGTCAGTAGCACCCTGGATGTTGGGGTCAGTGGTGCTGGGTAGTCACCCTACCCTGGTGACTCAGGCCCTGAGTTCTTGCCCCAGGGGGAGGAGTCCTCCTCTTCTTCACTCTGCAGGGGCAGAGTGGCAGCGTTGTATTCTGAGGTCAGACCCATCATGAAGACAGCAGGGAGAGGGCCTCAGAACGGAGCTAGGGTCTGGTGGGCCAGAGCACAGTGTGGAGGAAGCAGCAGCAGGCAGCTGCATGGTACAGGGATGCCGAGAGGACCAGGTCCTCAGCGTGGCTGGACAGCCAGCCCCGCGGTAGACAGGTGGTGCGTAATCTGGGGCAAGGTCAGAGCTGGCAGCTGTAGTGGGGACAAGATGATGGGGCAAACCATTTGGGGCTTGGGACTGTAAGAATGCTGAGAGTGAGTGAGAAGTAGCCAGGTGACAAGACCAGGAAATGCACGCCAAATGAGCATGAAGGAGAGTAGCTGCGTTGGACAGGGGCCAACTGAGTGCCCGCCGAGCAGGGCAGAGGAGATGGGTCATGGCAGAAGAGAATGGGGGTGTCCAGGGTATGAGGGCCGCAGCACAGTTTACCAAGTCCTTCCCTGCTGTCCTGAGGACGAGGACACTGGCAGTCACACCCCCTCCTGTGTTTACTCTTCCCCAAAGGTGGACGGTGGTGACTCCAATGAGTGCAAACCGCAGCGCTGCGGGCGTCACAATCTTTGAGGGGAGGATCTACGTGTCAGGTGGCCATGATGGCCTGCAGATCTTCAGCAGCGTGAGTGTGGGTGAAGGGTGCCTCCGTCCAGGAGCGGGTGGGCCGTGTACTTGTCCTCTGCAGTTCCTAGCTTCAGAATACGCAGGGTCGTTCCTGCCTGCTCCTGCCCACCCCACCCTGCTGCCCCAAAATCCCTTTTCCCTCTAAGATTGAGGGTCAGTTTGCACATATTTGAGTTCTTCTGGACATTGATTTTTTTTTTTTTTTTTGGTGGAGCTGGGGATTGAACTCAGGTCCTTGCACTTGCTAGGGAAGTGCTTATTCCACTGAGCCATCTCCCCGGCCCCTGAACATTGTTTTTTGATATTATGTTTTGTTTGTTGAATAGGCAATTTGTTTGTTTCTGTAGGTTTTTTTTTTAATCTTGAGACAGCTCACTGTGGAGCCCAGGCTAGCATTGAATTCACAGTGATCCTTCTGCCTCAGCCTCCGAGTGCTGGGATTACAGGTGTGTGCCACCACAGCTGGCTGAAATTGCATTTGTACATTTCTTTTGCTCTTGATTTGTTTAGGGGCCATGTAGTACTGACTCAAAGCAGTCTGGACAGTCCTGGGAGTCTGGGCTTCAGCCCAGCTCTGCCATTCCCTACTAGTGTCTGTCTGCTTGGCAGCCCCCTAATCTGTTTCCTTGGGTGAACACAGAAGGGGTCACCTCCAGTGACTGCTCTCTGCCTCAGCACCAGAGCTGAGCACACGTGGGCAAGAGCACCCCACCCCAGGCCTCCACCCCAGGCTTTCCCTGGTCTTGCATCTGTGGGCCCCATGACACACCCCACACGGTCGCTCTGGGGCCCAGTTTTGACTGCCTCTGCCTTCCCTGCCATAGGTAGAGCACTACAACCACCACACAGCCACCTGGCACCCGGCTGCCGGCCTGCTCAACAAGCGCTGCCGGCATGGTGCCGCCTCCCTGGGCAGCAAGATGTTCGTTTGCGGGGGTTATGATGGCTCTGGCTTCCTTAGCATCGCCGAGGTGTACAGCTCTATGGCGGACCAGTGGTGCCTCATCGTGCCCATGCACACACGCCGCAGCCGTGTCTCCCTTGTGGCCAGCTGCGGTCGCCTCTACGCAGTGGGTGGCTATGACGGACAGTCAAACCTGAGCTCTGTGGAGATGTATGACCCTGAGACAGACCGCTGGACGTTCATGGCCCCCATGGCATGCCACGAAGGAGGGGTCGGTGTGGGCTGCATCCCTCTCCTAACCATCTAAGGCCAAGGGTGGGATGCAGTAGGTCGGGATCTGGTACAAACCTAGGCACTTCTGTCTGGGGCCAAGCCCTCCCTGGAGAGGCAGGGGACCAGAAGACGGGTGAAATGCGAGCTCATCAGAGGGACGGCTTCTCCAGGTGCTACGTCTTCCTCCCTGTGCTGCCCTAGTGAGCTGAAGCACAGCCTGGGACAGAAATCCCTCAGGGCTCACAGCCAGGGACAGGGAACTGCTTCGCCGGTCCCTGCATAGCCATGCACACTCCAGCCACTGCACACCAGGAGCCACCAGTCTGCAGCCATTCTGCCACAGAGAGGTCACAGGGCCCAGTGCGTGGGACATCATGGGGTGCAGCAGGAGACAAAGTGTGCACCCCACCTGTTCTTCCTGCCTGTGCTGGTGTGGCCCCTGCAGCAGCAGCTCCCACCCTGTGGCACTAAAAGAAGGTTCTGGCCTCACCTCTGGGTAAGCAGGGAGGACTCTGAACTTCCCTTGTAAAATTTTAAGATTTCAGTAAGGTCTTCCATCTTGTCCAGGAGAAACAGAAGGGAAAAAAGATACTTGAAAGAAACTGAAGAAATAAACTGGAAAGAAAAATATTTTTAAGTGAGTATTTTTTTCCAGGCAGAAAACATAAAGGACACTAAAGACAAATACCTGTTTTAGTGGAAAAGTCATCAGAGACAGAATGGCACATCTGCTCCTGCACCCAGATCCTAGGGCTCTAAGGCTTCTTGAAACAGTTGGGTTTCCCTCCAGGCTCCTGAAGCCTGGTCCCGCAGCAAGGTGCTCTCAGTTTGTCTCCACTCCCATCAGAGGATGTTCTTAGCGTAGGCTGGACAAGTCAGCTGAGTCACTGCCACTGTCATAAGTGGGAGCTCCAGCTGCCCTGTGAACCGTACACATGCGCAGCTGCTCCCCACCTCCTCTCCATTCCTTCCTTGGGGGACCAGCAGGAAGCAGCATGTCTGGCCATCCTCACTCTGCCCATCTGCCCCTCCTGGATCCTATACCTAGGCACAGCACTATTTGTCATCCCTCCCACAGTCTGGGTGAGGCTGCCCTTGCCTGGCCTCCACCCACTGCCCCTCCATCCACTCGCCAATTCCAGGGACCTTACATCCCCCCGGCCATTGGCCGCCCGACCAGCAAGATGGACCTTTACTTCTAAGCAAATCTAGCTTTAAGGTCTGAAGAACTTAAGGCTGAAGGAATGCTTTGCTGCTGCAAAGAACAGAGTTTATATTTCTTCCTCTAATCTTGGCAAATGACCTCATGAAGAGACTCCACATGCCTTTCTCCTCCCCGATGGGACCTGTGTGTCACACTGCAGGAGCCAAGGAGGAGGACACTTTATTACCATTGCACTGGGCAGTGGGGCTTTCCTTCAACTGTTGCCAAAACCTGCTTTTATAAATTCTTCCGGTAGAGACTCAGAGAGGATGTAATTCCTTTTTGCCCAAGACTGGACCTAAGGGCCCCCTCGCCGCCTGGTTGGCTTCATGCCTTTCTGCCTGCCTGCAGGCTGGGAAAAGGAGGTGGTGTCACCCTGTGTTTTTGGAAAGACACAGGGTGACACCACCTCCTCTTCCATCCCTGGATCACCAAGCTCACAAGTGTGCTCAAGCCCATGATCAAGCAATTGCTGTGGAGCTCAAGGGAGGACCTTTGTTACTTGCGGCTTGGGAACTGGGCCTCTTCCAAGCACTTGAAAATGATGTTTTTAAGTCTCTGCAACCTCCGAGCTTTACCCGACTCCCCCTTGGTTTGCCTCCAGCAATAGGCTCAGAGGTGGAGGACTTGCATCCTGCTAAGAAGCCAGCAGTGTGCATCCTTGCTGGGAGCCCTTTGGCTCGCAACTCTGAGGTAGCACCAGGCAGCCTGCATTGACAGTGGCACCTGAGCAAGCGGGCCTTGCGGGTCCTCACCACAGGGATGGTGGAATGCTTTTCCTTGTGCTGCTCCTGTGGTGGCCTCCCTAGGCCCTCCCACCGGAGAGGCCTCCTACACCTGAGGTCAGCATTTCCAAGGACAAAGCTGGAGCTTTGGTCTGGGCTCTGAGCACAGTTTCCCAAACCCTGTGTTTGAAACTATCCTGGTTGGTTCCTGGACAGTGGTGTACAGCAGCTGGCAGGGCTCCTCAGTCTGGGGGCCTCAGGCAGGAGATCAGGAGGTAACACAGTGTCCAAGGACATTGTGTGCCTCAGGTGCTGCCCGGTTTGCACATAGGACAACGGTGTTCATTGTCCTTGTGACAGCTCTCTCCTGGGATCATCTGAGACCACTGCCAGAGGGAGCTGAAGATCAGGCTCTTGACCCTGAATGTGACAAAGTAGGAATCCCCCACTTATTGTTCACAGGAAATCCTTTATTTATAGAACGCATGTCATTTGTTTTAAACCAAAGAGAAGAAAATAAAGAAAACACTCCTAATGGTATTGGCCTCTTCCTGATTTTTTTTTTTTTTTTTTTTTTTTTTTTTTTTTTTTTTTTTTTTTTTTTTTTTTTTTTTTTTTTTGGTGGAACCAGGGATTGAACTCAGGCTCTTGCACTTACCAGGGAAGCATTTACTCCACTGGGCCATCTCCACAGCCCCCCCCCCCTTTTTAAGCACAGTCTTAGTAATGCAGGCTGTCCTTGAACTCACTTATGTAACCCAGGCTGACCTCAAACTTATAATATTCCTGCCTCTGCCTGCTGAGGGCTGGGATCAAAGGCATGTAGCACCATGCCTGGCCTTCTGATTTATTTAAAAATTAGAAGAAAATCATTTTTTACTGTGATTCTGTGAAAATATATTGGCATGCTAGTGCATGCCCATAGTCCTGGTGGCACATTAGGAGGCTGAGGCAGGAGGTTCCCATAATTGAAACCACCCTGGGCAACTTAGCAACTTAATGAGACGCTGTATCAAAATTTTAGAAGTGCTACAGATGTGGCTCAGTGCAAAGGCCCTGGATTCAATCCCCAGTACCACCCATATATAAATTCATATATACAAATACACGTGACAAGGAATATTCCTGTGAAAATGTGAAGCTAGATGTTATAATCCAAAGCCCAGGAGCTGTGAGCTATGGCCCAGGGGCCTGAGTCTTAACACCAGACCTTGGAATAGGTGAACCTCAGATGCTTTTGTCATTTAACACACTGCTGGATGCTTCAGGATTGGAAATTCTTGGCTTTGTAGTGATCCTCCTGTTTTTTGCCACCACAGTGGGACTCACTGGCTCAGATTCCAGGGCCAGGGCTGGGGATGGTGTGGCATGTGGTGCAGGGATGGAATCCTGGTCCCTATGCTTGCCTAAACAGGCACTTGATCCACTAAGCTACGTTACTGTTCCTGGATCAGAGATTCTCATTGTTCTGTCATTTTAAATTCCCCGCGCAGCACATATGGTATGTGCCAGGCTCCACCTCGTGGCCAGGTTGTGCCAGAGCCAATCCCCTCTCTTAGTCCACAATGGATTTCTGCTTTTTCTCCTACTGCTGTGTCAAGGCCCCTTAGGTGACCCTGGTCAGCACAGAGCATTGTCTTCATTCCTCGCTGTATTTACCCAGACCATCTACCTGTGCATATCTATGTGTTACCCCTGCCTGAAAAGTTTTGTCTGTTTCTCCCATGCCTGCCAAAGCTCTATTCTCCATGCCCCGCAGCACTGGAGATTGAGCACAGAGTCTATTCTGAGCTGCTTTCCCAGCCCTTTTTGTTTTGAGATAGCCTTACTACATCTGAGTTGCCCAGGCAATCCTCCTGCCTCAGCCTACCAAGGGTACCACTACACCTGGTGGAAGTTTCATGGCTACAAAGCCTTGCTACCCTAGTGTGGTCCAGGGACACGCAGCAGCAGCTTGGGTTGCAGTTGATCCTGCAAGCAGCTGTGTCAGACCCTGTGTGACCAATACCTCAGGAAGCTGCTGAGCTTCCTGAGGGGCCCTTCAACCAACTCCCAAGCTGCCCAGCCCAGAAGGCTGAGCCTGGTGACCCCCAGAAGACCTACAGGAGTGCAGAGCACCCTCTTTGTCTAGCTAGGTCAGGCAAGGAGCAATAGGCTGTGGTGTAGAGGAGGTGTGGGCATGCCCTGTAGATAGCAGGCAGTGGCCCTGGAGCCAACCATCATTTCCTGCCCTGGGGAAGCAGGTCTGAGGTCTCCTTCCTTTCCCCCAGCACTGGGTGCCCCCAGGACTGGCTTGAAGGGGGAGCTGGAGTTGGAACCACCTTCCTTGACACTTGGTTTTATCACCAAAAGCTATAGATGGTTCATGCAGCTTGCAGAGCTAAGGGACCATGTGAGAAGTGATGCACACTAATAAGGACACTGTCCTTATGGACAGAACATTTCCCATGCCCATACTGAAAAGCTTACTTCCTGCAGAGGTTCTACACAGCAGCCCCTGTGGGAGTTTCCTCTTGGTTGAGACCTTCTGGACAGAGCATACCAGGTTTGATCTTGGGTCACCAACCCATCAGGAACCTAGGTCAGAGCCTCGCTGGGGGCCAGATGCCAAGGTCCAGACCTCAGGTTTTGGGGTCAGCTGCAGTGAGGGGCCTGGTATGGGATGCACTTTGGGTGTCCACAAGGGGGCACCCTTAAGGCAGAGTCCCAAGGCAGGATTCCCTGCCATACAGGTGGGAGAGGAAAGGAACAAGACAATTGAGAGGCTGAGATAGTCCACGCTGGCTCCCCTGCCTGTCCTCAGTTCCCTTCCACGGTTCCTGTCTCCCCACCCTACCTGGCCCCCGCCTTGCTGGTCTCACCCCACGTTCAGTGTCTCCATCCTCCAGTGCTTAATTCAATCCCCAGTATCACCAGTGCTCAATTCATATACTTGGTTTTTACTTCAGAAACGATTTATTGAGCTTTCCTTGTGATTCTTGAGGTTTTGGAATGTGAAAGGTCATTTGGCTATTGCAGTGACCAGGCAGAGGAGCTCAGGGTCTTACACAAAAGGAGCCCCCCTCCAGGAGACTGTCACAGCTGGTGAGACTCCTGTGAGTGCACACTGGCTGGGGACACAGCAGGGACGCCACATGGTGTGAGGAATGAAGGGACCAGGAAACGGGGTCTAGGGGATGTTCCTGGAGGAGGTGGCTCCCCCCTCTGTGCTTGGCAGGAGAAACAGGATTTAGACACCAGGCAGACCAGGTAGAGGGGAGCAGGTGTGCAAAGGTGGGCTTAAGTTTGGAGGGTCCCTATAAAGGGACCTGAGCAGTGCAGGACCAGGGGTGCTAAGGCCCAGGTCAGACACAGGCTTCTCTCTTCTGGCCCTAAAAGTTGCTCAGGATGTTGGTGATGATGTCATACTTGGCCTTCTCATACAGGTTCCTGACAGCGGGTGGCACTGTGGCCTCAGAGGTCTGGGCAACCTCAGCTGGCTCTGGCTCGGTGACCTCAGCTGGCTCTGACTCCAACCTGGAGTCCTGTAAGGCCGGACTGGTTAGGTCCCACCATTGCTTCATGGCCACCTTCAGGGCTATTGTCCCCTTTCCTCTCCTCTTCCCAATGGGTGCCCTATGGGTGGGGCCTGAGAAGGGGCCAGGGGCTCACCTGGTTCAGAGACTCACAGTCCTGGTTGCAGCTGACAGTCAGGCTCTGCCTCAGCCGCACCTTGGAGAACTGGCCAGTGCAGACACGGTCCTCCTGTGGGCACAGGGACAGGAGCTGGGAGCAGCCACCTACGGCCCCAGCCTGACCAAGGTGTGAGCTAGAGCCCAGAGCAGAGGGAAGCAAAAGACTTTTCTGATTTAAGGAGGAGGATCCTGGAGCTTAAAGTCAGACTATAGTCCCTGCCCTCTCTATTAGCTGTTCTTCAAGTTTTGCTTTTGTTTGGTATGGTTTTCAGGGCTGAGGATGGATCCCAGGGCCTTGGGCTTGCTGGGCAGATGCTAAACTACTAAGCTCACCCCCAGTTGCTTTGTTTTTAGACTGAATCTGGCCACATTACTGAGGCTGGGCTTGAATTTTAATTTAATCCTATGGGATTATAGGCATGGGGGACTGTGCCTCATTGATTTTTTTAAAAACAGTGATCTCTAGGTGGATTATGGTCACACATTTTAGTTTTTGTTTACACTATGAAAGAGGTAGCTACAGGTATTGGGTTGACCTGGGCTGTCTATATTCTATATATGGGTTTTGTTTTGGTTTGGTTTGGTTTGGTTTTGAGACAGGGTCTCACTGTGCAGTTCAAGCTGGCCTCAAACTCACTTTGTAGCTCAGGCTGGTCCCGAGCTCACAACAATCCTCCTGCCTCAGCCTCCCGAGTGCTGGGATTACAGGCGTGTGCCACCATGCCCGGCAATATATATGTTTTTAAAGTGTATTGCTTTTATAATAAAGATTTTTGATAATTTATACTAAAAAAAAAGCAATAAGGCAAACCTGATTGCAAGGGGCTTTCACATTCAAACCCCTCGGGAGGTGACCAGTGATAGGACAGAGGCCTAAGGGGGCCCTGTGTGACCTAATGGGGAGCTGGGTTAGGGTTCGAGTTACTCACTCCGCCCTCCCGGAAGGCGCAGTTTTCAGGCTGCTGCTGTGTCTCCTGGGTCGAGGTACACACCGTCTCTCTAATCCTGAAGTTCAGTGGGACTCTTCTCGTGGAGTTCTGGAGAAGCAACAGGAAGTCTGTGAGCAGTTCCCTTCACAGACAAGCCTGGAGCTGCAGGCTCCATCTGTAGTTCCCACTGGGACCTGGGACCGGGACTCCCTAGGTAGCCTCTGCCAATAGGAGGTGCTCCGTCTTCAGAAAGGAGCCAGACTGCAGGCTCAGTCTTCCTGCCATTGCCTCTCCATGGCCTCACTGTGAATGGGGAAGTCCATGCCAGAGAAGGAATAGGGGCCCCCGGGCTGGGGATTCCCAAGGCGTAGTGGAACCAGGCCAGTTTCTTCCTGTTCCTGGCAGCAGCTCTCAAATCCAGGGCCTGACAAAAGCTGGATCCCCATATGTGCCATGCAGGCAGCTGCAGACTAAGGTTACAATCTTGTTTTGTTTTTGAGATAGGTGAGTTCAGGTTGGCCTTGAATTCACTGTGAAGCCCATCCTAGCCTCAAATTCACGGTGCTCTTCCTGCCTTAATCTCCCAGGTGCTGAGATGACAGGTGTGAGCCTCACTGTGAACTGTTTTGGTTGTTTTTTTTTTTCAGAACTGGGGATTGAATTTAGGCCTTTGCAAGCATTTATCCTACTGAGCTATCTCCCCAGCCCATTGTGAACTGTAACACAGTGGCTAATGTCACCAAGCACTTTGCACCTGAGGCAAGCTCTCTCCTGCCTGTCACCCTCATAGGTATAAGGCTGGCAACACCTGCTTCCCTGCTGCCCACTTCCAAGCCTGAGCCCCAGACACTCACCAACCTAGAAGGTGGGATGGCTTCCAACAGCCGGAACAGGGGTCTCCCCTGCTGCCCATTATTGAAGACCTTCAAGGCCTGGATAACAATGTCCTCATATTGCAGCTGGGGCCGGGGCTGGCGCCTGCGCACACAGGACACCCCTGCCAAGAACACTAGTAGGATGAGTACCTTCCAGACCCCTGCCATGGTGCCCTCTCTGATGGCTGCACTCCCGGCCCCCCTTTTAGATTCTTCTCAGCCTCCTTGCCCAAGGACTGCTGGTGACAAGAGGGCTGATGCCTTCCTGAAACAGGGTTGCCACTTTCCTGAGCCAGAGAGCAAGTTTAGCCAATATTGCAAAACGTCATTGGCCAAGAAGTTTGGGCAACAAACCAGGGCCCTGAGCTTAGGCCAGGACACCTGTGCATCCTTTCACACCCTGCACTCCCAGTATCTTGCTGTCTGGCTGTTCTTCCCAGAATCTTCAGATGTAGAGAGTGATAGTTCCACATCCAAGTCAAGAGAGAATCCATAAATAAATGGTAATAAATGAAAAATAAGACAGGGGAAAAGAATGTCACAGGACAGTTCTGCTAAAATGCTGTATATGGGTAGATTTCTAAATTTCTGTGTAAATATGTTTAAGTGATCATTCCTATTTTTTAAATTGTTTTTTCCTTCATATTCTGTAAGGACTTAAAGTTTAATATCTCAATATTTTATGGAAATATCTGTTCCATGTTATGCCTACGATGTCTGATATTTAGACAGCTAGTGAGGGTAAACTGAACTGCATATGTTGCAGGGTAATAATAAGCTTCTCTTCTGGAGGGTTAACCTAAGTTTGCAGATCAAAAATTGGAGAAAAGGAAAGGCTGCAAGTCATCCAAGATTTTGGCCCTAGCCTTTCAAGGTCAGTGAAGACTCAGGACATAGGAGAACCTGTACTGTAACATTATGTAACTTAGTTGTGCTCCAAATTTTCTAATCAAGGAGATTATGGAACCATAGAGGAATGCAATCGATGATGTAGATTGTGCCTAAGGACAGTCACATGGAGAGAAAACATTCTCTCAGGCTTCCACGGAGAGCAACTTGGTCAAGCAATGGTCATGATTCATTCACATGGCTGACACTGACAAAGGATCTATAAAGTGCGGTACAGGATTACAGGATAAACCCTGAGGGTTCTTGACTGACCTTATCAGATACAAGTTACATTTCTTGTTATATAGGGCTTGATTTATCTTGGTCTTAACCAGCCACCAGAAACATATAAAAATGAGGTGTATAAAGTAAAGCCATATTAATATACTGAGCTGTGAAGGGTTCAAGTCAACAACTTCTGCAGATAACCCACTACTATTGTGGACTGCTTGACTGTGTTGGATTGTTTTGCTGAATTCATGCACCTATAGTATTTAGATGCCAATAGAATACCCATCTCTGACAGGACTAAACAAAAGAAGAGGCTACAAAGGAAGGACCATTTTGTATTTGTATATACAGAATAGTTAGGCTAGATATACAGCACTTTTGCTAAGCTCATTGAGAAGATTTGTACTAATAGTGTCTGGACAGGATATCCTGTCTGCTTCTTATATTATGGGTAACCACTAAGAAGATAACAATTTAAATATATTAATTATTGAAACTGTCATAGTAGGGCCGGGCGTGGTGGCACATGCCTGTAATCCCAGCACTCGGGAGGCTGAGGCAGGAGGATTGTTGTGAGTTCAAGACCAGCCTATGCGACAAAGTGAGCTTAAGGCCAGCCTGAACTGCATAGTGAGAACCTGTCTCAAAAAGACAAAAAAGAAACTGTCATAGTAATCAGCTTTGAAACTAAAAAAAATAAAACAAACATTAATAAAAAAGAAATGATACAGAATTTCACTAAACAAAGTAATAGGAATTCAAAAATGTTTGCTGTATTGCATGATGTTACCTTCAAACTAGTTATTTAGGTTACCAAATATAAACATGCAAAATTGGTTTAAACAAAATGAAACAACAGTAAAAAAGTTTTAAAAAGTTAAAAGGAAAAAAGAAGAAAAATAATTTAAGCATTAACTGCTCCTTTCAAAAGAAAAGCAGAAATCTGGCAGTATAATTAACCAATTTACCATATATATATATATATATATATATATATATATATATATATATATATATATATATATATATCTTCTAGCTTTTCTCCTTTCCTTATCTCAGTTTTTCCTTTCCATTCCCTTTCACAGTATCTGTTGTACCTTTCAGATTTCTTTCAGGTTTTCACAGTAGCAAGACAGTACAGTGTTTGTGCACATGGGTCTGATTTATTTCACTTACCAAAAAGATAAATTTGAGTCTTAACCATCCATCAGAAAAGTATAGCCACAAGGTAGGAAAGTCATGCCATATTAATATGCCAAGTAGTATAAGACTGAGCAGTAAAAGGCTCAAGTCAACAACTTCAGACATTTGCCAGTTCTGCTGATAACCCACTACTATTACAGACTATTGGACTATATGGGTCTATTTTGCTGAATTCAAGTATCTACAATAGTTGAACTGACATCAAGTATGAAAAGGTCCTTTAAACAGTCCTAGAAATACAGCTTCTCTAACAACAACGGAATACTCATCTCTGACAAAACAAATCAGAAAGGGGGGACATAATGAACTAATATATATATATAATATATATATATATATATATTATATATATATTAGGATAGATCTAGTATTAGTTCAATGAGAATAAAGGTATGTACTACTACTGTTGAGACAAGATGTCATGTCTGCATCTTGTCCTCTAAACTACTAGGAAGGAACAATATGCAATGTATCAATTATTGTAACTGTCCTACTAACCTCTTTTGAAACTGTTTTATTGCTATTTTTTCTCATTAAAATGAATACAAAAAAAAAAGAGAGAGAGAATCCAGTTTCAGGCTATATGCAGACAATAAGAAAAAAAAGCCAAATGTGGCAGTGCATGCCTCTAATACCAGCTCTCAGGAGGCTGAGGAAGGCATTCAGCTGAATTACATAGCAAGACCCTGTCTCAAAACAAAAAAAAAATTGGTTGCCAGCTTTGAAAAGTCAAGATCTGACCGTACTGGCCCATCAGTCCCTTTGAGCTGTGCTGCCAGCAGCACCTTGATACCAGTCTCCCCCGTCGCTTCCTGCAGGGAGGCATGGGGGACCCCAGGAAGCAGTGCAGAAGGGAAATACAAGGGCCTCCTTTCCGCGGAAGACTCCCTCACCTGGGAGCAGCAGCCCTTCACTCCTTCACCCTGGCCGAGGGGCTCTTGCTCTCCTAAAAGAGATTCAGAGGCTGGGGAAGACATAAGCTGTGAGGAGTTCCCACCAAAGCCTGCCAGTGGGGAGACTGAGGCACCGAGAAGCTCATGGTAGTTTCTCCCAAAACCTAAGGGTGTAGGCGACAGATTCAGAACTGGGTCAGGAGTGGGGCCCAAGTCAGCACAGTCCTCGAGGGCACACATCTCACCTTTGAATCCTCAGAAGGCTGATGCACAAGGGTGACAGGTGAGAGGCAACTACATACACAACAGAAGCCAGTGTGGTGGCACACACCTGTGATTCTGGCACTCAGGAGGCTGAGGCAGGAGGGTCAGAGTTTGAGGCCAGCCTGGAGTACATAGCAGACCCTGTCTGAAGCAACAGAAAGCAACTGCTGGAGCAAATGTGTGTGTGCTCATGGAATATGGGTCCTACCTATTAAGACCACAGAACTATTTTGTAGATGAAGGAATACTGGTTCCAGGCAGAGTTCTATGAGAGCCTGGTGGGTTGTTGCCTGGCCATCTGCAGTCTGCACTGGCCCCTGAGCCAGATTTCTCACTCTGGGGCCACAGGGGTGCTTAGGATAGCACAGCATGTGTCTGTGTATGTGTCTGGGGTCCATCCTGGGATGTGAGTCAAGGAAGATGGGGGCACACCATGGAGCTCTATGAGCAGCTAACCAGTGGTTTCCAGTGGATCCATCCCCCCTCAATTCCCAGGACAACTGTCAGTATCTGGAGACATTTCTAACTGTTTGATCCTCATAACATAGAAGGTGCTTCTGGCATCAAATGGGCAAAGGCCAGGAATGTTACTAGATCTCCTACCCAAGCACAGGCCACCACCTTGGGGCAGAGAACCCTGCAGGCCCCAAACATGACTGCCATGGGTGAGAAATCCTGCCACAGAGCAGGAGATGAGGTGAGCACAGAGGAAGGGTAGATTTAAACTGATTTGTGTGGCTTCTCTTGACTTCCAGTAACAGTCACAATGAATGTAGGATGCAGCATTCCTAGAGAAGGGGAGGAATGGGCCCTGCAACCTTCATATCAAAGCCTAGGTGTGTAGTGTGTCCAGAGATCTGAGGACAAGGCAGTGGAGTGAGTCCAAGAGCTCTATGGGAAGCGGAAAAAGCATTCATTATTTATTTAGGATAGGTGAATATCACAGTTATGAGTTTGAATGATCAAACTCTGATTATTCCATAAACATCTCAGTACTTTGTCCCTTATCCTGGATTCAGGGATAGAGCTGTGTGAGCCCTGCCTCAGCTTCAGGGTCACATAGACCGGGGTTCAAGCCCCATCTCTGCCACTTTCTCAGTGCATAGTTTCTCTGGGCTTCAGCTTTCTAGCCTGCAAAACATCAAGAAAGCTGACATAGGAAGGGGGCTGTGGGCAAGCATGTGAGGAGGCAGAGGGAGCCACAGATGTGCTTTACATCAGCCACAGCCAAGACCCACTGTAGGTGTGGACAAGGGGACCTCATCTGAAATGCAGGTTCTGGGCATTAAGACCACACCCAGCTGTAGCAGGTAAGTGGAGGTTTGGGATTGCAGTTGGGGTTAATGGTATTCATTTTCCAGCTCTGACAGCAAAAGAGGGCTGGGGGCTGCAGGGAGGTTCCAGACACCCAGCAAGAAGTTTCCCTGAGACCTACCCAGGGCACAACTGCCTGGGGTCTTGGGGTTGATATGGCAGCTAAAATGGGCAGTGGTAAGGAGCAAGAAGTGGACCGACTCACACCCCAGGAAAGTCCTCCACCTTCAGGAGGTAGGAAACCCTCTCCAGCAGTGTTGTCACCTTGTACACACAGAACTAGTGGGACAGGTCACATGTATCTCTTTCCCAGCATCCCTGCAGCTTCCACACCTCTCTGTAGCTGATGGGCGTTGTGGCTCATGCTATAATCCCAGCACTTGGGAGCTTGAGGTAGGGATCACTGTGAGTTTGAGACTAGCTTGGGCTATATCATGAGACCCTTTATTAAAAAAAAATGGCAGGAGCAAAATGTTTTCATTGGGTGGGGAAGATGGCTCAGTAGAATAAGTGCTTGCCTGGCAAATGTAAGGGCCTGAGTTAAATCCCTGGTTTCCCCCCACAAAAAAAAAAAAAAAAAAAAAAAAAAAAAAAATTCATAAAGGCTGGAGAATTGTGAAGAAGAGCACACCCCTCTGTGGTTCAGCTTCCTCTTGCAGAATGTGGAGGGCAGGAGGTGGGCACAGATTTCAGCACCCTTGCCCAAGAGGCCTGTGCCAAGTCCAGATGGAGAAAGCTGCAGTGACCACACAGGTCTATGGAGACACGCCTGAAGTTCCTGAACCAGCACTGTGGACACTGTTGCACCACGACCTGAAGAGACAGGGACCTGGTTGCATGTACAAGGCCTACCAGCAGACCCCAGCCCCATCCAGGTGGGTGTAGGTACACTGCCAACCTGTGGAGTCTCCCTGCAAGGGCCAGGATGTTCCAAAGCTCCACATTTGTCAATCCCAGCAGGCGTGCACGGGGGCTCTCCCTCCCAATGGCCCAAACTTGGGGGCTTGTCCTAGACAGGACAGGGATACACCCTCTTCTGCTCCCTTTCCAGGCACAGATGCTGCTAAAAGAGGGTACCTTGTCTGAAAATTAAGATTGGTCCAGAGCTGAGAAACCCCCTTTCCATCCTGTAGGGTGTAGGGCTGCCAGAGCCTCCCGGAACACAGCAACACCTTAGCTCTGGCGCCCTCTCCTGGCAAAGAGCCTTGCAGTAGGGAAGGGGGCCTGATTCCATGCATGGCCCTCAAGTGGCTCCGACCCTTGCTTGCTGCAGACCTAGGCATTGGAGCCTTTCTGGAGGAGAAAGTATCCAATGCTCTGGGACCCCTGGGGGGCTCAGGACCCTCTCAAGAGCAGACCTCCCTTTTTTCCCTGGCACTGCAGATCCCTACCTCTTGCTGCTTTCTGTTTGAGACAGGGTCTAGCTATGTAGTTTAGGTTGGTTCTGAACTCATTATGTAGCCCAGACAGGCTGCACCGCAGTCCTCCCGAGTCTGAGATCAGAAGAGTCTCCTCCCCTCTTTCCCAGTCCTCTCATCTGCCCCTTCTGTTTGGTGGCTTTGCTTGTACTTCCTAGACACACCAATGCTCATGAACAGGACTCTGGTCACCTCACACAGCCAGCCAGTAGAGGACCTTGAGTCGACAGTTCAGGGCCTGACAGTCAGTCTGAACAGATAACACAAGGAGCTCCCACCTTCTGCCTCACCCACACAGATGAGCCTTGCTGTCACTTTGCATCCTCTAGGCTCTAGAGTGAGGTTAAGCCCAGCTGGATGAAAATGCAAGAGCACACCTCAAATAAAACAAAACAATTCTTTACTTGAATTTCACACCAATCATGGACTCTACGCAGCACTATTATTGTTAGGTGTATGCTCTGTAGTCTGAAAATGGCCTTCCAGGGTGATTTGGATTGCATTTCCCTGTTTACTGATGGAGGGACATCTTTTCAAGTAGTTCTGCTTATGCCTGTAAGGTTCTGTTCAGGTTGGGTACCTGTGTTTCCATTGTGGTTCTCTTGAGAATTCAGGAGAATTCTGTACCTCTGTGGGTGGTGATTCTCTCTGGTTATGACTTTATAAATACCTTCTCCTAGTTGGGTCTTTCCTGTTCACTTTCTTTTTCTTCTTTTTTTGTATATAGTCAGGGTCTCACTACACAGTTCGGACTTGTAGTAATTCCCGTTTTCAGCCTCCCAAGCCCTGGGATTACAGGTGCATACCACCACACCCAGTCTCAGTTGCCATCTCAGTGCATCCCAGGGGTGGGGCTGGCATAACTGTGGGGGGATCAAATCTTGGCCTCTGCATCTACCTAAGCAGGTGCTTTAATCTGCTGAGATATCTGGCCAGCGCTTCTTTTTTTTTTTTTTTTTTTGTACGAGGAATTGAACTCAGGACCATGTACTTGCCAGGCAGGTACTTATGGTGCTGAGCTATCTCCCCAGCCTCACTTTATGTTACCCTGATTTCATTTTTCCCTGAAGTACTGGGGCTTAAACCCAGGACCATTGCCTTCAAGCCAAGCATGCTACCACTGAGCTACATTCCCAGACCTTTTCATAAATTTTACTTTTACATAGGTGTTCAGGCTGGCCTTTAAACTTATGATTCTCTTGTCTCAGCCTCCCAAGTGGCTGAGGTTATAGACATGTGCCACCACATCTAGCTTCTTTTAACCTTTTACTTTATTATAAATACATATTTACTCAGAAAAGTTGCATGAATAGTGCAAAGAAGTCCTGCATGCCCTTCACTCCAGTTCCCTAAAAGCCGTTTTGATTTGCCCCTCGCTCATTCTGTGCACACACACCTTTCTGAGCCCAGACCATGTGAGAATTATGCTCCTAAGTACTGCAGTGATTTCCTTAAAAACAAAGGACATTCTCCCATATGGAAACATGGCCTCTGAACGGTGATCAAAGATCAGCCAAAAATCAGCCAATTTACTTGGATTATTACCCTTATCTAATTTATAGATTTCATCAGTTGTCTTTGTTGTAACCTGGCTCAACTAACTTCATTTTGTGAAATTTATGTGAACTCATTTTGTGATATCTTGTCCTCTCTTTTGTAAACTCCCACCCATGCCTAACTGCAAGATGGGACTATTTACAAATAAGAAAGTGTTTCTCAGCCTTCAGAGAGAAGATTAAAAAGTGTTTCTTCAACATTCCACAAAATGAGTTAAACTGTCCTTCCAATTACAGGAACAAACAGAACGCCTGAAAAATGGGTAAAAATGTCATCAGATGTCCTTCCGACTACCAGAATAAAAACAACACCTAAGACAAAATGTGACCTCCTCTGTGGGAACAAAGAGTTAACCCTCAGTCATGACTAACTCAAAATAAGCTTTGTAAAATCCCCCCCACACACACTGTTGTGGTTTTTCCCTTTAAAAACTGTGCCTCATTTAATATTAGCACACACCTAACAATCTTACTTGAGTGTACACCGTTGGGTACCAGCTAAAATAAAGCTTTGTCTTTTGGACTCACTTCGTTGTCATTTGACTTTTGAGCTACAAGTCTTAGTAATGTCCTTTGGAACAAACGAAAATTCATTCTCTCTGTCTCTGTCTCTGCCTCTGTCTGTCTGTCTGTCTCAGTATCAAGGATTGAACCCAGGGCCTTCATACTGACTACATAAATTTCCATCCTTTCAAAAAATCTTAAATTTTGAGAAGTGTCTTACTAAATGCCTCAGTTGCCCAGTCTGAGCTTGAACTTGGGATCCTCCTGCTGAGAGGCTGGGTGTCTCCTTAGGGTCCTTTTTCTGGTGCCAACCCTTTGGAGATGGCAGGCCAGTATGTCACAGCCAGTCCCTCAGTGTGGACTTGGCTCTTGCAGCTTCTCCTTCATCTTTTTTTTTTTCCCCATTGAGACAGGGTCTCACTATGCAGGCCAGGCTTCAGCTTACTTTATAGTCTAGGCTGGCCTTGAACATGCAAAGATCCTCCTGCCTCAGCCTCCCAAGTGCAGGGCTTAAAGGTGTGTGCCACCACACCTGGTTCCTGCAGCTTTTTTTTTTTTTTTTTTTTTTGATACTGGAGATTAAACTCAGGACTCTATGCTTGCTAGGCAAGCATTTGGTCTACTGAGCTAACATCCCAGCTCTCCTGCAGTTTCTTGTCTAGTTTCTGGTGGAACTTGGGATTGAACTCAGACCCTTGTGCTTGCCAGGGAAGTGCTTATTCTACTGAGCCATCTTCCTGGCCCAAGGTTCTGTTCTGTGCTGCTGTGTCCTCAGGAGATTATATCAAAAGGCTCAGGATATAGATTTTGTTTCTACTGTTGGTGATGTTAACTTGGTTAAGGCAAGGTCTACTGAAATTCTTCCTATTTTTTCCTTGGTAAGTGAATGTCTCAGGGGGACACATCATGAGGCTGTGTGATAGCTCTGTCCTGTCCTCAAAAGCAGTTTCTGTGTTCACTGAGGGCAGAATGGCCACCAAAGAGTGATAGTTTCTAATTTCATCATCTTGTGCATATACTAGTTGACTTTTCATAGTATAGAAGGCTTTCACTCTTCCCTTTTTTTATTTATACCTATATGTAAATTTATGTATTTTCTTTTTCAATGGGTTATAATCCCTTACCCCCCCCCCCCCGAACCAGGGATTGAACTCAAGCCCTTGCGCTTGCCAGGGAAGCACTTATTCCGCTGAGCCATTGCCCCGGCCCTTGTTTTTTTTTCTTTTTGTATAATGCCTTACTATTCTTTTGTTTTGTTTTGTTTTGTTTGTTTGTTTGTTGCAGAACCGGGGATTGAACTCAGGCCTTTGCGCTTGCCAGGGAAGCGTTTATTCCACTGAGCCATCTCCCCGGCCACTATACTTATTTTTATGTACTAATTTTTCTCATTTATTTTGGGTTTTTTTCCCAGACAGGATTTTACTCTGTAGCCCAGGCTGGCCCCAAACTCACAGCAATCTTCCTATCTCAGCCTCCTGAGTTCTGGGATTACAGTAATGTGCCACCACACCAGCCCTTATTTTATTTTGTATAATCCATTACTATCCTTATTTTGATACTCAGTATGCCCTACAGTTGGCATCAGGTAGAACCCTCTGTAAGCTGACATCTACAGGCTTTATTTTTGTTGTTGTTTTTGGTATAGGGTCTTGCTATGCAGTTCAGACTCATAGTGATCCTCCTGTCTTAGCCTCCCTAGTGCTAGGATTACAGGCATGCACCACCACACCCAGTTTTGGGGCCAGCATGGAATGCCTGGGGTTCCAGGGCCAGAATGGCATGTGGTACGAGGGATCAAACTCAGGATCTTGTGCTTGCCAGGCAGGTGCTTAGGTTGCCAAGATATCTTCCCAGTATTGATTTTTTTTTTTTTTTTTTTTTTTTTTTTTTTTTTTTTTTTTTTTTTTTTTTTTTT
>PVKA01021515.1:0-38567 GCA_004027165.1 Ctenomys sociabilis | reverse complement strand
ATTTTTTTTTTTTTTTTTTTTAGTAGTAGTGGCATAGGCTTCCTCACAGAGTCTTTGTGCCAAGCCACATCTCAAACCCTATTTATTTATTTATTTTCTTTTTAAGTCTGGGTCTTCTTCTTTTTTTGTCTTTTTGAGACAGGGTCTCACTATGCAGTTCAGGCTGGCCTTAAGCTCACTTTGTAGCTCAGGCTGGTCTCGAACTCACAACAATCCTCCTGCCTCAGCCTCCCGAGTGCTGGGATTACAGGCATGCGCCACCACACCCGCCTAAGTCTGGGTCTTAATAGGCACTAAATTCTCTAGACTGGGCTTGAACTTGTGACCCTCCTTCCTGGACCTCCCGGAGTGCTGGGAGTACAGGCATATGCCATCATACTTGGCTTAAATCTGTTTAATTTAAGCAGACCAGCTTTTGAGATTCTGATGTCTATAGCACAGAGTTGTTCCATTTGCTTTCAGATTCCATGTAATTTTTTCTTTAAATGCTCTTTTAAAGGCAAAAGAAAGTTAACATGTGAGGAGGTCAAATATGGCAAAGAAAAGAAAATGCAAAGGTTGTAGAAATAGGCAAAGAGGATGAGAATGAAGTGAGAAGTCAAAAAGCAACTTGAAGGAGAGAAAATGTACCCCGTAGCATTCTCTCATTCTGCTCTGTTACAAAATGCAGGAGCCATCTCCAGAGCAGATGGATTGAAAATTTAGCAGCAACTTCCTTACAGATTGCAAAATTTCTCAAAATAGGTATGATTTGCTATGTTGACTATTGTCATCACGCCTATCAGTGTGGAAGCCCATCTGAATGTCCATTCTGTGGACCAAGAAAGGCCTGCTGGGATAGCAATTTACCACCTTTCTGTGCTCCTGTGTTTCTCATTCTTTGGGCCAGGAAGGTAAATCACTACTGGAGTAGTGAATCTGTTATTTGATCCCAAAGCACACCTGCCGTGCCATCCCATAGCACCAATGGTGTCCATACTAAAGATCAACTGTACAAATAGCTTTTCATGAGGTTAGTTGATTGACTGACTAGTTTATTGACTGGTGCTAAGGATCGAACACAGGCGTGCTAGGCAAGCAGTCTACTGCTGAGCTACACCTCCAGTCCTAGAATAATTTTAGACGGGTGGAAGTCTCTGTGGATTTTCTTTTGCAAAGCGATAAGAGGTCCCTTTGGCCATTATTGTCTTACATTCACGGAAATATCAGAAGTCAAACACATGGAGGGGATGTAGGCATCCAGCAGGGGGATGCTTCCCTATCAGGATAGCACAGCACCTGTGGGTGTGCCTGCAGCTTGGAGAAGAGCACATACCTGACCTACTTTGGGAAGCTTCTCGCTCTCCAGGGCCTGCTTCCAGCTGGAGCCTTCAAAGTCTGGAGTCTGGATGCTCACGAAGGGCACCCCTATATCCTTCTTCCCCTCGTGTTCCTCTTCCATTTCCCCCTCTGGGTCGATCCGCTCTTCCATGGCCCGCAGCTTCTCCAGGCGCTCCCTCTCAGCCTTTTCCCTCTCCAGGCGCTCCTTCTCCGCCCTCTCCTTCTCCAGGCGTTCCTTCTCCCGGTCCTTTCGGCCCCGACGCCCACCACCACCACCGCCGCCACCTGAGGGAACCTGGCGCTGGTCCTCTGGCTCATGGGACACCTCGTCCAGGCCCAGGAGAGGCAACTGAATGCCCAGCTTCCGGTCCCAGCAGGCGAGGATGTTCTGGATGTCCTTCAGAGTTATCTCATAGGCCTTGAACTTCTGTGCCAGTTGCTTGTCAGCGGTGTCTTTTGGAAGCTCCCCATTGCTGTCCTCTTGCTCCTGGGCAAGTGGAATCGCAGGAGCCCCTGGTATGCTGCTATCAACCATGGGTTTTTTTTTCTTGCTTGCTTCTTCCTTGTCAGGTGTTGGTTGCTCCCTAACAGAAACTTTGCTTTCTAATGAGTCTGTTTTAGCCTCGGATTTGGTGGATGTAGGACCCTACAAGGTAAAAATATGTAAATTAGGCTTAACACGATTTATCAATGTGAGTAAATTGCAGAAAGAACAGTGAGGGGATGCTTTGTTTCCTAAGAAGGCCTCATAGGAGTCAGGCCCCTTGCATCAAGCCAAGGTTCACCCTAGGAGTCACACACAGGGAGCTTTCGTGTCTGTCCCCTGGTTGTTCTATACACACTTCATGAAATAAATACAGTTTTTCACAGCCTGGGTGTGGCCAGATTCTAAAATCCCATTTGCTTCAACAGTACCCATTATATATAAAGCCAGTGTGATTTTCAAAACTTCACTCCATGGCAAGCATCAGCCTAAGGCTTTTATATATATTTACACATTCACTCTTCAACAGTCCTCTAGTGGAGATATTAATACTAATCTTGGCCAGCCAAGTAGCTCAGTGGACTTTGGCCCCGATGCCCAGGCTGCATTTCGTCTGGAGTGCAGCCTGGGGAGGCAGCAACACGGCAGGGTGGGCTGGGCAGGTGCTCTGAGGGTTCACCATAAGAGTCACATGCTGGGAACTTTTGTCTGTCCTAGATCTGGCTGGACCTTGGCTTTGTGTATAGTGACCTTCACATGCACTCCTGGCTGAGTGCTGCTATTGAGTGATCAGTGAGAAAAGATCAGCAAACTGGAGCTTTCTGTATCTGCTTTCAGGTGCCTGGAATAGGCCATAAGCTATGGAAGTTCAATGCTACTTGCCTTGCTGCGTGACCCTGAGCAAAGACTAGCCCTCCCTGTGCCCCATCTGTATAATATTTGTATTTATTTTGTATTTTAGGGAAGGGTCTACAGTGTGTTTAGGGTCTCACTACTAGATCAGACTCATAGTGATCTGCCTGTTTACAGTCTCCCAAGAGCTCCCAAGGGATTATAGGCAAGTACCACCATGCCCAGTCTCAAGTGCCATCTCAGCATGCCCTGGGGGCAGGGCCAGCATGGCAGGTCAGGAGATTGAAACCCTAGCCCCTGAACCTACTTGTAGGCCCTTTAATCTGCTGAGCTATTTGGCTGGCCAATATTAGTATTAATAACTCCATTAGAGAACTGTTGAAGAGTGAATATGTAAATATATATCAAAGCCATAGGCTGATTTGCCTGCCATAGAGGTCTATTGGTATGAAGTTATGAAAATCACACTGGTTTTATATATGACGGGTACTGTTGGAAGCAAATGGGATTTTAGAATCTGGCCATACCCCAGGCTGTAAAAATTGTATTTATTCCATGAAGTGTGTGTATAGAAACCAACTCTATTATTTTTTGTACTGTTCCAAACTTGTTTGTGTGCTGAGTTTTGTCCCCCCCCTCCATGAATTTCTCCAGTAGGCGCCATTGCTTTTTGGGTCATTCTGTGGTACATCAAGTCCAATGCAGTGCTCTGCTCATGACCCGCAGTGCTGCAGTGCCTCCTTGGAGCTGCAGCTTTTCTCCCTTCTAAGCTCAGGCCTGCTGCAGGCTTGGAGTGCAAAAGGCCGAGCTGGCTTTTGCTCATTTCCTTCCCCTCCTTCCCTGTTTCGAATGCAAACTGGAGAGGCAGCAACATGGCAGCATGGGTTGGGCAGGTTTAGGGAAGAAGAGCTCTAGCGCCTTCTTTTGGCTTTCATGGGGAGGAGAGGGACTTGGCTCCCACTGTCTGGTTGTGGTCTGGAGACCCACTGCCCAGACACTGGGGTGGGCAGAGGAGGTGGCACCCAGGGAAGACAGTAGTTGGAAGACTTTAGGAGTTCAGCATAGTGCAGCTGGAAGCTGGCAACAAATACTAACAATAAGGAAGGATTTGCTAACATGATTAATGAAGCTGAGTGGAAGCAGAAAGGAAATACATATAATATTATGCTAAGAGATGGAGTATTCACACAAATCAATCACAGCTGAGGCCACATAGAGGGGCTCAGTGAATCACACAGAATCCTCATCAAAGGATCAACATGACACAGAACGTGTTCTGTAAAGATGATATTCTAAAATCAGGAAGAACAAAGCCAATGAACCCATTCTTTTGGAAATTAGAAAATATATTTCAAAATAATTCATGGGTTACAGAAACATCTACAAAGGATAATAAAAATACATAGAATCGAAAGGCAAAGAAAACACTGAATATCAATAACTGAGGGATTTATTTAGTGTTCGGAAGTTTATATATCTTTAAATGTTTTTATAACTTTTAATAAATCAGAAAATAAAAATGGTTGAACAGTAACAAGAAAAGTGTCTACTATAGTAAGTTAGGACAAGAACTGAAGAATAATAAAGTGGAAGAAGAAAATTACAAAAAGATATGAATAGAAACTGATCAGATAGAAAATGAACAATGGAGATATGTAATTCAGAGAGAGATGTTTTATCTTGGGAAAGCAACAAAATGACAAACTTCTGGGAAAATTAATCAAGAAAAATATGAGATGATAAGGAGACAATAACTATAGATATAGAAAAAGTTAAGAAGATAATAATACCCTGAATTGCCTTATTCTCATAAATTTGAAAATATCCTAAATGGCTACATTTTAAGAAACCAATGAATGACCAAGAATGTAGAAGCCAACCTTATTCTTTTTCTTTCTGTAGAAAGAAAAAAGTTAAAATAAAAGAAAATCCAAAAGAGCATTTTTTCCTAAATTAAATTGATTCAATAATGTGACATAAATTGCCATATAATTTTTTTTTTTCTTTTTTTGTGGCACCGGGGATTATACTCAGGACCTTGCACTTGCCAGGCAAGTGCTTATTCTACTGAGCTATCTTTCGAGCCCTTGCCATATAATTTGATTGGAGAAGAAAAACAAATCCAGTCAGATAATTTAGTACTCACAAATACAAAATCTTCACGTTTTTGAAAAGTTATATGTTTGTCTGAAGGCACTGGAAAGCCATGAAGACAGTAATGAGGCTAAGGTTTGAGAAAGGAGGGAAAGAGAGAAGGCAAAGTACTGGGGGCTGCTTTTTCTTCAGGGGCATTTGTAGCTGAAAGTGTGGTTGAGAAGTTGGGTAAAGGTTCTATGGACTCATAATGGAGCCTCCTGGTCAGCCAAAGAAAAGAAGTCTTTGGTAGGTCCTGGGGGCCTTTTGGTTAGGACCCTGAAAGGTGCCACCTCAGGGCTAAGGCTCAATCAAGAGCCACCTAGGTCTGCCAGGTACTGCAGTTCAGGTCTAAATGACTTCAGTAATGACTGAATTAAAACTTGCTACCCCTGCTTAGGTGCCTGCCAGACTCCAACAGCAATTCTCTCTTGAGAGAGATAATGTCATTCATAGCCTTGAATTATTTCTACAGTTTTTTCCTGTTCAATAAAATATAACTAGGTAAACAAAGAGACAATGTAACCAAGAACAAAAGGCAGACTAGAGAGCACACGAGTATCTCTGTGTTGGTGCTATCAGACAAGGACTTTAATAGAAAACAGGTTTACCTTGTTGAGGAAATTACAAGAGAAGACAGAGAATTTTGAAAAGAACTGCAAATAAAAAGAATTAGGAGACCAGGAGACAGCTTGGTGGTCTAAGCACCTACCTGACAAGCACAAGGACCTGAGTTTGATCCCCAGTCCCACATGCTGTGCCACCCCCAGAATGGGTGCACTATGCAGGCCCTGAAACCAGGCATGGTGGTGCACACCTATAATCTCAGTGCTGGGGAGGCTGAGACAAGAGGATCACTGTGAGTCTGAACTGCATAGTGAGACCCCGTACCAAATAAATAAATACATTTTAAAAAAGATTAAAAAAAGAAAAGAATTAATGGTGTTCTAATACAACAGCAAAATTAAGAACCAAAGATGAACTAATTAAGATTAGATGCTGCTAAACAAAGACTGAGCTAGACAACACGCCAGAAAAAAAAAAAAAAAAAATACCTGGTGAGAATGACTAAGGAAGAAGTTCCCAAAGGGTGGTGCAGTCAACAGTGTGAATCTCACAAAGAAAGCCAAGGACACCAAGGACTGAACTGGGTGGGTTCATCTGGACAGGGAGGGGCTGCCAGGGACTCTGAGGGAAGGGAAAGATGGGGAACCGAAGTCAGGTGGAGAAGGTGGAAGGGTGAAGGGAGGTGTCTGAGCAGAACTTACAAGCGGATCATTCTTCAAAAACTTCAATTATGAAGGAAAGAGAAAACCAGAGTGCTTGCTCATCACGGGCATGAGAGTGAAGGAGACTCTTTCTTTGTAAAGGTGGGTGATTCTTGAATATGAGAACATCTTAAAGGCAAGGGGCCCTCAAGAAGAGAGATGGAAGCAGCGAGAGGGAGGTAGGTGGCGCCCATGGCCTTCTGACAAAGAGGCAGGGAAGTCTTCAGCCCTTCCTTCACCTGGGGACCTGGGGATCTTTTCTCACCTCTGGAGAACACAACTAGTCTGGGAAGATTTTGCTGAGATAGCACTCTTAGAGCAGGATAATGTTTTCATTCCACAAGGATCTCAAGAAGTCCATCCAGGGATTAGATCAGTGTGTTTTGTGTAGCACTTGGATGATCTACAACCTTGTTTCCAAATGGGTAACAGAGAGGGGCCCCTTCTCCACAGCCCAAGGTCAACAACAACAACAACAACAACAACACACACACACACACATGCACGCACACACACACGGAGGTACTTGGCCTCTAGTAGGGTGTATGGGGCAAGCTGTGGTCCCTCAAGTTGAGAGTAAAAGACAGGAAATGTATATGCTCTCTCCTAAGTATTCCAATCCATTCTCTCTGGAGGGTCAGATGATGACACTGGCATAATGTGGGGTTAACACTGTTTCATCATGACGAATGAAATGCTGTCATTTGACAGCAGAATAAATGCTGTGTAGATTATTGTGAATTTTTTCTCACTAAGAGGTAGACTTTGTTAATTACAAGAAGAATGGCCGAGTCATAGTCACTCAAATTCTCCCTCCTGGCGTCATGGGCAACAGCAGGTGGGAGAGGCAGGGATCAGTCCCTGTGATCCTCCCTGGGTGCCCCCTCTGCTCTCAGCCCCAGAGGCCACGTGCTTCCTTTGGGACAGCAACACCAAGCATCTAGTCTGTGCCCAGGTCCATATACTCAGACCCCGATCCTTATCGTTAGATTTCTTGGATGGGGACTGTGATTTGGTTGTCCTTGTCTTTTTTTTTTTTTTTGTTTTTCTTCAGTACTGGGGATTGAACTAGAACCTTGCGCTTGCCACACAGGTATTTATGCTGCTGAGCTATCTCCCGGCCCTGCCCTTGCCTGCTTGTTGCTGTCACTTGTCTGGTACTGGTTTGCACCTTGTCTGAACTCCAGGAGCTAAAGCAGCTGCTTCCTACATCAGTCAGCCACACCCGTTGGCTATAGTCACCACCACAAGGGGGGCTTTGGCTGTGTAGACCTTCCTATGTCATCGTGGGCCTGGATGTTTCTGCTAAGTGTTTCAGGCTGTTAGACCAGTAGCCTTTGTCTACCAGGGGACACTTATGCTAGAGCAGCTTGTTTGATTGCCATTAAGGAGGAGCACAAGGGCTGCATAGACTCTGGCTTCCCAGATGTGAACCTTTAACATTAGCCTATTTTGCACCATCCATGGACCTTCAGGGCCAGAGCAGAGAGCTGGGGCTCTGGCAGACACAAGTGGGTGTGGTTCTCTTTCTACAACTTCTCTCTCTGTGCTGTGGGTGGGGCTCATCTCTCTGGCCCTGCAAGGTGGGTAGGGGGCCAAAATTCTGTGGGTATCCAGCTTTCTGGAGGAGAACATGCTGGGTTGGTAGGTGGGTTCTTAACAGGAGCAGGGGAGGGTGGTTACCATGGGCTTGCTTCCTGCTGGTGTTTTTTTCCCAGGAGGCTCTTCCTTCACTAGGCCTTGCTTGGGCTTCTTGGTCTTTTTCCTCAGCTCATCTTCTTCTTTCTGCCGCAGAAGCTCCTGCTGTAGCTTCTTTTCTTGCATCTCTTTGGCCAATCGCTCCAGCTCCCTTCATGGAACCATGAAGAAGAAATAAGAGTTCAGGCCTCCCACCCAGGGCCCTGCCCATCTGCCAGGATTGTCAGGAAGAGGGTCCTGAATGGGGCTTTCTTGGAAGGGAAGAATGAACAAAAGAAAGCCAGTTAAATAGGAAGGAGTTAAGAAGGAAGGGAGGAAAAGAAAGAAGAAATGTAGTTTTTGTTTCTGATGAGGTCAGTAAAGTTCCTTCAGGGTTTATCTTGTAATCCTGTACTTTATTCTATAGATCATTTGTCTGTGTCATCCATGAGTCATGGTAGGTCTTGCTCTAGCTGGGTCTTAACCATCTAGCAGAAAAGTATAAAAATGAGGTATACAACACGGGGCCATAATAATAAGTTGGGCTGTAAATGGCTATGGTCAACAACTTCTTCAGATAACTCACTATTGTTGTGGAACACTGGACTGTGTTGGATTGTGTCATTGAGTGCAGGCACCTAAATTGGTTGAATGACAATGGAGTGCCCATCTTTAACAGGTCTAGACAAAAAAAAGGGTAGAGAGAGGAAGAATCATGATGCGTGTGTATAAATAGTACAGTTAGTTATGCCACGCTTCTGCATAATTCTATGAGAAGCAAGGTTTGCACTAATAGTGGTTGAACAAGATAATATGTCGGCTTTTAGTACTATGGACAACCACTAGGAAAATAACAAGGTAGGAAGTATTAATTATCGAATCTTTGATATAATTCACGTATAAAAATAAGATATGTAAACAGCTACACTCTCTTAATTTACTGATAAGAATGTCTGTAAGCATAATATCATGTATGCACCTTATATGATATCAAAACATTATGAAAACAGTTTGCAATGTATTAATTTATCAAATCCATCCTGTTAAAGTGTCTTAAAACTGTCTCATTGATATTTGTACTTCAATAAAATAAAATAAAATAAATAAAAAAGAAAGAAGAAACAAATCACACCTGTCTTTAAATGTTCACACAGTAAATCTCTGATTAATTGAACACAACTGTGAGGAATTTCCAATTAATCTGTGTTTCTATCCCAATATCTGATAGGAGAGCAAGGCAGGGCTGAGAATAAGCTTGATCTTTGATAAAACAATCTTCAAAAATTGTTCTAGCAACAGTACAGATGCGGCCTAGCCTTCCACATTATCACATTAGATGTTCAGACAACAAGTGGTATTTCAACGACAGACCTTTGCTAACTTAGAAGCATAATGCTCCCCTCTTCTCACCTTCTTCCCCTTTCTGCTGTGTGTTCAGCCATGCCTGCCTTTCTGCAAGAAGCAGAGAGGGCACTAAAGCTGAAGACCAAGGACAAACAACGGAGGGGACAGCATTTCTGGATTATCTCACCCATTTCTTCATCTGAAGAAATCTTTAATCTTTATTTCTTCCTAGGTGTGGCTCTCTGGGTGCCCAGTGAAGAGAATTCATCATCCTTCATGGTATGTGTGTGTGCGTGCATGTGTAACTCAACTAATTATTTTATTTTATTGAAGTACAAATATCAATGAGACAGTTTCAAGACACATTAACAGGACTGATTCGATAAATTAATACAATGCAAATTGTTTTCATAATGTTTTGGTATCGTACAAGGTGCATACGTGATATTATACTTACAGACATTCTTATCAGTAAATTAAGAGAGTGTATCTGTTTACTTATCTTATTTTTTTATACCTGAATTATATCACAGATTCAATAATTAATACTTTCTACCTTGTTATTTTCCTAGTGGTTGTCCATAGTACTAGAAGCCGACATAATATCTTGTCCAACCACTATTAGTCCAAATCTTGTTTCTCATAGAATTATGCAGAAGCACGGCATATTTATCCTAACTGTACTGTTTATACACACACATCATTTTTCCTTTGTATACTCCTTTTTTGTCTAGACTGTTAAAGATCAGCACTCCATTGTTATTAAACCAACTTAGGTGCCTGAACTTGGCAACACAATCCAACACAGTCCAGCATTCCAGAACAATAGTGAGTTATCCAAAGAAGTTGTTGACTGTAGCCATTTACAGCTCAACTTATTATTATGGCCCTGCATTGTATATCTCATTTTTATACTTTTCTGCTGGATGGTTAAGACTGAGATAGAGCAAGACCTATATACCAAAACATGTAGTTTTTGTTTCTGATGAGGTCAGTGAAGTCCCCTCAGGGTTTATCTTGTAATCCTGTACCTTACTCTGTAGATCCTTTGTGTCATCCATGTGGATGGGTCATGGCCAATGCTTGACCAGTTTGCTGCCTGTGAGAGCCTGAGAGAAAGTTTTCTCTCCATGTGACTCTCCCCAGGTATACTATAGATCATTGATCTTGCTCTGTGGCTCCATAATCTCCTTGTTCAGAAAATTTGGGGCACAACTGAGTTTCATGATGTTACAGTACAGGTTCACTATGTTCTGAGTCTTCGCTGACTTTGAAAGGCTAGGGCCAAAATGTAGGCTGGCCTTGCAGCTCTTCTATTTCTCCAATTTTGATCTGTGAACATAGGTTGTTAACCATCCAGAAGAAAAGCTGCCTAGTACCCTGAAGCATATGCCATTCAGTTTGCCCTAACTATCTGACTAAATTCTTTTTAGCTATTGTTGTACATTTCTATTTGTATTTCTTCTTTTCTCAACTAATTTTTGAGCTCTATGGATGAAATTTGCATGTTCTAAGTCCACTTTGTATATGTGGAAGCAGAAGCTGGGGTGACACGGTATCCTTTGGAGTCCTAAAGCTAGGTTTGTAATGCCTTTGGAGGAGTGGACATTTCTACAATAAGCCATGTAGGAGAAAGTAGAGGGCATACTATAGGGGTGAGGGAACACAGAACTCCACTGAGGCTAGCAGGAGGTGTCTGGAGGTGGAGGGAGAGGAGAGAAGCAGGTCACACTGTGGGTGAGTATCTCAGTTCTGTCCCCTCCAATGCCAGCGGCCCAGGAAGGAGGTAGAACCAGCCAGCTCCAGCCTGGCTGAAGATCTAAGGAAGACAGTACCTGAGTTCTTCTGCCCACCTGAATGTCTGACATACTTGGGCTGGCAGCCCCAAGTCTTCTGGGCTCTAAGTGGTGTGACAAAATCTAGCTGTTCTCATGTGGGGAAGATGGGGACAGAGAAGGTGGCTGAGCTTGCAGGCTGTGAGCCTGCCTGGTTCAGGCCAAGGAGAGGCAGCCAGACCTCAGCAGGTGGGCAACACCATGGTGTGGGGAGTGGGAGAAGTGACTGATCTATGGGGAGCAGTACCCACAACCCATCAGGAGGGTGGGCTCCAGGTCACCAGCTGTGGACACCTAGGCACAGACACAGATGGGCTCTATCCAGGCTACACTTGCCAAGGGAGTCAGTGGGGAAAAGGGACAGCACACGGGCCACGAGACACAGCCCAGGGCCAGCTATGATGTTATAGAAACTTCCTGCTGTCTCCCAGTGCTCCTAGCAAAGGAGGAGGAGAAACGAATGGACAATGCCCTGAGAGGTTATAGCAATCAATACCCTGATGGGCCAGGTGGGTCTTCTCACTCTCTGCTATCTGCTGCTGCTGTGCTCCCCAAAGATGACCTGAGCTGAGAATGTGCCCTGCTTGCCATGTCACCCCAGGAGCCCCCCAAGAGGTTGGCCCTCGGTGCCTACCTCTTCTTCCTCTCCCGAAGCATCTGCTGAACCTCCCGGTCAAACCTGCTTTTCTCCTCCTCTGTCAAGGCATCGTATTCTTCCTCATCCATGTTTTGGAGACGCATCTTCTCTTTCTCAAGCTCTTCCTTGCGTTTGTTTTCTGCAGGGGTGAGTGGGATAACAGGGGAGGGGAGGTCAAGTTCAGCAGCCTCTCTGCTCTCTGCTGGCGCAGTCTTTGGCGGTGAGTGGTGGTAGGTGGGTGGCTGACATTCCCGAGCCCTATTGGTGTTCCTTCATTCCTGCAGTCTTGAACTTGGTTTCCACTTGTGCTTGGTTGAATGGTGGGCCTTAAAGATGCCCTTGCCCTAGTCCTTGGAACTTGCCACCCATGACAGAAGGAATTTTGTAGGTGTGGTTAAATTATGGATCTTGAGATTGTCCTGGAATAGCTGGGTGAAGCCAATCTAGTCACAGGGATTCTTGTAAGAAAGATGCAGGAAAATTGAGTGTAGTGGCACAAACCTGTAATCCCAGAACTCCAGAAGCTGAGCTTGGAGGGTTGTTGTGAGTTCAAGGCCAACCTGGGCTACAAAAGAGTTCAAAGCGAGACTGAACTGCATAGTGATACTCTGTCTCACAAAGAAATAGTCAGTAGGGTGAAGGTCAGAGAAGGTGACATGATAGCAGGAGAGAGAAAAAGCAGAGGTCAGAGGGCTGCAAGGAAGGGAGCTTGAGCCAAGGGACAGAGGTGGCCATCAGAAGCTGGAAAAGGATCCTCTCCTACAATAGCCTCCAGAGGACCACAGACCTGCTAATACTTTGGTGAGGACTTTTGGTCCTAGAACTGTAAGACAATGAGTTTATGTTACACCACTGAGTTTGTGTCTGCCATGCCCCCAAGTTCATATGCAGAAGCCTAATCCCCAAAAGGACAGTATAAGAGGTGGGGTTTTTAGGAAGCAATTAGGCCATAAGTGTAGGGCCCCATAAATGGGACCAATGTCCTTAAGAAAGAGGCCCGAGGGGGCTTGTTTGCCTCTCCCTCCAGATGAGGGTTCAGCAGAAGACACCTTCTAGGACCACAGCGGCCTCACCAGATACTTTATCAGCCAGCACCTCCAGAATGGCAACACATAAGCTGCCCAGTCTGTGGTATGTTGTCACAGCAGCCTGAATGGATCTGTGGTGATTTGTCAGAGCAGTGACAGGAAACTAACACAACACCCAACAACTTTACCCAGGACTAGCATATGACACTGAAGGGTGCAGGGCAACACGGGTGTGTGCAGCCCAAAGGGGACACCCATTCCACACCTGGGGATTCTGGATTCAGACGCATGGTACATGACAATAAAGACTCTTGACTGCTCGGTCACTCACTGATAGCGTAATTGTCTCACTTAGCATCAAGCTAGGTTTGAGCTTTGTACTCAGGTACCTGCATCTGAGTTCTTCTCTCTGCCACTTAGCAAAGGGTAGCAACAGATGAGAATAGTAAATCCTCACTCTAAGGTTGTGAGTACTCAGTGAGCTACTTGAGCGCCTAGCACACTCAACTTACTAAATGTTAGATTTAAAGCAGTAAGATTGTCACTGTGTGGTGGCTTACAATCTTTTTCAAACTCACAGGAGCCCACAGTTTAGCCTGGAGAAACTTTAATCCCAAGGTAACTGAGAAAATGAGAAGTGGCAAGCTCCTTCAAACTGTTCATGATGAAGAAATTAGCTTTCTAGGGAACTGAGAAGTGGAGGTTGAAATACTGCTAAGGGATGTCTGGTTGTCACTCCTGGCTTTTTTGGTGGGACTAGAGAGAACAGAGTTCAAGTTTGGCTTCATGACTAAGACAGCTAGTGTCTGTAAATATTTCTTTAACTGGAGAAGTGCTCTGCTCCAGAGAATAAACTGGGGAAGGAGGGCCGTGGTGGGGTGAGGGCTGGGCTGGGGTCAGACTCTGCATTCCAGGGATGGCACTGCCAGCAGGTGTGCCCAGAGCCTTCCCTCAAGGACCACACTTTTGGGGTCTTCTTCAAACTAAATTGGGCAGTAAGCTGACTTTACTGTGGATGTGTGTCTATTTTTCAGTCAAAACCTTAGTTACTGAGTTGTTTTTCTCCTAGGCTCTTGGCCACATGACAGGAAATGTTTTCACAAGTCTGTGCCACTCTTACTAATGTGCAATGTGACTGGACAAGATGGACAAGATGTTCTCTCTCCTCTGATTCTCTCCTCCTCTCCCTCTCCCTCCTCTTTCCCTCCTTTACACCTTCTCTCCCTCCCTCCCTCCCTTTCTTATCTCCCTATCTCTCTCCCTTCCTCCCTCCCTATCTCTCTGCTGTACTAGGGTTGAACCCAGGGCCTTCACCTTGAAGTACATCCCAGCCCATTTAAAATTTTTAATTTTGAGACAGTTTCACTGAGATTGGACTTGAACTTGTGATTCCTCTTCTTCAAGAGAACTGAGATTACAAGGGTTTGCCATAATGCCCAGGAGGACTTCTGCCGTCGATAACCTTCATTGTACCCATATATAAAGTGGGCACAGTAATAATCATAGGGTTACTGTGAAGATTAAATGACCTAACATGTAAAAATGTCTTATAGAATGCTAGGCCACATGTGATAATGTAGAGGTCCTTTGTAGAATTTACCATCCCCATGTGTGTGAAGGGTATGGTTTTCTTCTGTAGGACACCCACACTGCTGAGTCAGATGTGAAAACTGACAGAGGTTCTGATCTGTCCCCATGGGTCCAGCTCTGTTGGTGGGCCCCAGCTTGTTCCCCTCTATATCATTCCCATATTCTTTTCCCAACTGCATGTCCTTCAGACTTCAAGTTTCAGCAACAGACATGAAGATAACAGCCTTACAAGACTATATAGGCAGCTTCTATAACTGCATAAGATTGAATTGATATGTGTGCAGGTATATGTATGTGTAAAGGTATCTATCTATTCCCATGTAATATCTAAGACAAATAAGAAATTGGCTATAAAAATTGAGCCTAGAGAATAATATTAGAGTAACTAGGAAGGGAAGAGAACAACACCATTTACACATTTCAAGTATTATACCATGTGTTCTCAGGCTGGTTGTAATCAGGGAGAGGCATGTAGGGGATAGATGAAGCAGGGTTCAGCTTTTCCTATATATCCTCTAATTATTGCTCTGTCTTGACTCCTTTCAGCAAAGGAGCAGTGTGAACCTGCTGGGGCCACCTCCTGGGCCGGAGGCATGGTGCTACCGAGACAGCAAGTATAAAAACTGCTTTGAGAGCCAGGTTGAAAAGCCCAGTGCCATGTGGAAAGGAAGGCCCAGCAAGGGCTCCAGAGGGACAACCTGGGAAGGTTTGGGGGCCTTGCCTTCCTGCTCCTTTCTGGCCTTCTCCTGGGCCTTCATGACTGTGTAATCCTGGGCCATGTTGAGGACGTAGATGTGCTCGCGGCTGCCGATGGCCTTCAGCAGGCACAGGAGGGCAGCAGGCGAAGAGCGGGCGAAGAGCGTGTCAAGGCCATCGAACACCACTCCCCGGTAGCAGTCGCTCAGCTGCAACCAGAGAGAGCAAGATCGTTGGTCACCAGGGCATCAAGGCCAGCTGCTGTTCACAGAGGGAGCTACTGATGCTTCTGCTGGGCCTTTTATTGGGCCTCAGTGGGGGTCTGCACTCTTACTAGAATTCCTACAGAACCTACCCTCTGCTTGCTAAATCTTAGAGCACAGGATTCATTTCCTCTCTATAGAACAAAGGGACAAACAAAATGTGAAGGTCAGGGCTTAGGAAGATCCATGAAGCACATGGTAATAAGATGCAAAGCAAATCTGTTTCCACAAACAGACAGATCAACAGGCAGCCAGAGAGCCTGAGTGGAAAGCTGGTGTTTCTCTTTGTGGTCTTGCTACCCTGAAGTGTGATGATTTTTGTGACTTTAACCCTGAAGAACAGTCTTCACTACACTGCAGTAGAACTTGCACTGTGGTCCAGACTCTGGCACCACCAGCTAGGAGCTGAGACAAAGAATCTTGTGTCAGAGTATAAATCAACTCTACCAAACACAGAGTTCAGCTAGCCTTGTTTTCAGCAAGACTTTGTTAATGAAGGAAGCAATGCAAGCACCTTGTCTCATCTTTACTTCTCTGGGGTGTCTAGGTTCTGAGCTCTGTCTGTGACCCCAAACTTCAGCTCATGGTATATGACAGTGTTGGAGTTATAAGTCTTGAGGTTCTGTGCAGGTGGGCATGACACACCTGGATCCGCTCAGTCAGGATCTGCGTCAGGAGCTCCTCAGGAAACACACAGCTTGTCAGCCCCACCTCACCTCCGATGCTGGTGCTGACACTGAGCCTGCGTGGGGTGGGTCCCAGGAGAGGGCTGGAGGAGATCTGATAAGTGGGAGAAGGACCAGGAATCAGAATCCAGCTTTGTATCTTCACAACTCCTACTCCTATGAGCTATATACCCTTGAGAAAAATCAAGTATCCCCAGGTGCTTCATCTGTGACTGTAAAGAGGAAAGCTTCTGTCTTCCTTAAAGAACTGCTGGAAGTTTCGAGTGGAAATGTTCTTCATTCATTCAATAGATATTTACAGAGTACCCATTATGCCTTGTGCTTCCTCAGGGACTAGGAATTCATAACAGACCAAGGTGAGAATGTGTTAGCTGGGCTAATGTGACAGACAGAATGAGACAAGGTCAAAGAGGAGGGCCTTTCTGGGAGGGAGCAGCAGGCTCCCTCAGTATGAGTGTGCTTGGGTAGCATGGGGTGCTCTTGGGAGCCCAGTGTGGCTGGAACTTGGTGAGGAGTGGGAAAGGTGGTCAGGAGGGGGTGGTGGAGACAAAGGCCTCACTGGAGCCTCGAGGAAAGCAATGGGAGGAGCATGGTGATGGGCAGGCGGTCGGTGGAGTGATTCCTTGGAGGAAGAATGTTGGAATAAATGTTATTCAAAAGATGAGGATTTCTAATGTGTTTCCTGGAGAAAGGTGACTTGTAAGTGAAAGACCTTACATTGCAGGGCATATCTTCATGAATAACACATGACACCCTCACCCCCATTTCAGCATGACTAACACTGAAATTGGTAGAGCTTCAAAGACCAAACAGCCCTGGCACACCGGAGCAGGACAGGGAGCCACTTGGGGTGGGGGTGTCAGGGAGATCTGATTTCTACTCTGAGTTTCCTATTTATTGAGTGGGAATTATAGTGTGGGGACCTTTGAAGATTTTTTTTTTTTTTTTCTTTCTTGAGATAGTGTCTTGCTATGCAATTCAAACTGTCCTTGATGCAGGTATATTTGGGGCCAGCTGGTTCAGACCCAACCATCTTCAGCTTCATTGTTGCTTCCTTTACAAGACATTACCTGCCAGGCATGACAGCACATGCCTGTAACTCTTCCAGCTTCCTCCCACTCTATGTCTTCTCAATTCCTTCTCTACCTAGGCTGGGCTCTCTACACTGATGTCACCTTCATCCCCACACCCATGCCCCTTCTATGAACTAATAGCAACATCTTTTCTTACTGCCTCTGAGACTGCTGCTGAGGGGGGACACTTAGAAAAATATCACAACTCTAGAGTTATATTTTCCAGTGCTGGTCAGGTTATCACCTTCCTCAACTATGTTTTTCCTTGTCCATCACCATTTTCTCATTCTATCCATAGTGAGACTATCGGTGCTTTGCCACTCTCCTCTAGCATGCTACGCAGCCCCAACCTCCCCACCACTTCCTGCTAAAAAGATCATACCTCCTCATCGTCACAGGGCCTTTCAACAAAATCTTCTCCAACCTCCGTTCTCCAACTTGCTTCTCTTACCCTTAGCTGCATCTGTTTTTATCTTTATTAATCCCAGAGGAAGCTAGTCCCTTTTTCATTTATGCTTAATCCTATCCTTCCTTCTTTCTGCTGGAATCTTATTCCCTCCTGGGTGGGCCATCACCTCGTGCTTCTCCAGAAGCTCCTTTCCTTACACAACTGCTTGTGCCTCTGTTGCCTTTCTAAGGATGGATTCTTTTGACCTTCAGTTTGCCTCTCTAACAGCTTACTCCTATCTTTCCCCCTTTCTTTAAGTCATCTTAAAAGTCTTCCCTCATTTGACTTCACTTTTTCATTTAGCTCACTACTCATCTTGTCCTACTATCCCTGGCCTGGGCACCTGCCAGTTTTCTGAGATTGCTCTCTAAGCCCCTCACCATGTCAAGAAAATTCTTATCCCAAGGTGACTTTAATAAAACCTTTTCCGGTCTCCTACCCTGACTTCCCTATGATTTTTTCAAGACTCTTTCTGCAGTCCTTCTCCTTCTTATACTAATGGTTTAATCCTTAATATTCTTTTAGTATTAGGCTGAACTTCAGTAAGTCTTTTTGGTACTGGGAATAAAACTCAGGAGATACAGCACTGCTGAGCTATATCCCCAGTGCTAGTACTAGGTTGAACTGTAGACATTGCTCTGTGGAGTTCCAAAGTGGTTGAATACTGACTGTTTCAACCTATTTCTTTTTACATCCCTCAATTTATTGCAATTTTATTTGTGGGTGTGGTAATCTGTTTTATCACACTTTTCATCAGTGCAGCCTGTGTTCAGGGACTTTGCCTTCTTCATGGCCATTTCACCTGCAGCCAACCCAGTGCCTGCAACATAAAAGGTGCTAGCTGGTGAACAGGCCAGTGATCAGCCTGGCCTGGTGGAACTTCCTTGGAAATGAAGCTCCAGGACAGCAAGGAGGAGGAAAGATCCCAGCCTCTTTCTGGAAAGCCCTAGTTAGTACCTGTGGTATTTCAGATTGGTGCTGGTGGTGCTGCTTCTGTGACCCAGAACCGTGGCTCTCTGGTTTGCTTTTGGTGAACAATGCACTCCCCCGGATGTTCTTTCCAGGTTTAATTTCTGGGGTCACCAGAGTGATTTCTGAGGTGAACTTGCCCAAGTTCTCACTGCTCTGTCGTGACTGTATCGTGGCACTTTGGCCTCCAGAAGCCTCCTGGGCTACAAGGAGAGGGAAAAGGTTTTATTAAAGTCACCTTGGGATAAGAAGAAAAGGACAATGCATATGGAACACTGAAACCTTGTGTCATTCCCATATACAGCTGACTGAGCTAAGGTGGAGAACAGGCTTCACCTACCAAGGGTTGAAGATAGGTCAGTGGAGAACTGAGCCTGGGATCTGGGGATCTTTGCTGCTCATCTTTCCAATCAGTCACAGGTCAGTCTGCATCCACTTTCTCTGCTAGCCAAGAAGGTAATTTCTGAAACTACCTATGCAGCTACACTATGACCCCACCTTGGAAATCCAGCACCTGACCTTTTGAGGTTTTAAGCAATGGTGAGGTTAATGAATACGGATAGGGCCTTGCATTGTTGGTAGCATGGCTTCAAGATTAATTTTACCTGATTCTCCTTTAAGTTCCCCACTCACTCGATAAGCTCCCTCCCAAAATGCTATCTGTTTAAAAGCTGTTTGGAAACACCATTGCTTGAGTGTCTTTCACCTTTATGATGAATCCCTGCCACCTTCTAGCCTTTGAGTCTTCTAGCACTGAACCCCTTACCCTGGCCCTGCCTCATCCTGTCCCCTGGGGTTGGGGTGTTTGCCCACTAGGGGAACAGGGGCATAGTAGATGTTTTTGGTCCCCCAAGATGGTGCAATGGGGCTGTGTGCTAGGTAGCATCACTGCCTCTTGTTTTCACAGGACTCATGGATACTCATTGCTTCTATTGACCGTTTCAGCAAATAAGCCCTTAGAGTTATCTCATGAGTTGTTAAATACAATGTACTCTGCCTTATGCTCTTATGACACTCCTTCCTTCCTCCCCCAGGAGCTGATTATAGGCACAAAGACTTGGCTCTGCACCTGGTAGGAGACTGAAGAGGATGAATCCCTCAGCCCCTGCTGTAATTAGAGCACTGGCTGTTCCCATGCTTACCGATGCCCCACGCCTCTGAATCCTTCCAGGTTCTGCGTGCCTCCATACAAGCATTTGCCACCTGTGATCTTGCCAGGCCAGTGTCTGCCCAGCTTGGGGCCTGCCATGGAGCCTGCTCTTCCTGTCCAGCCTGCCCTTCACTGACCACCATGGAATCTCGCCTGTAACTTTCATAAGCCTCTGGCTTTTCCTTGTCCACAGCACCCTCTTCTATAGGAAGGATCTAGCTCTGAGAAGGCACTCTAGTTCTTATTCAGTGTTTTCCTATCGAGAAGATGCGTCCCTGCCCTGCAGTTGTTTAAATGACCCAGAAGAGCCAAGCTCCGTGACTTCTGGTGGGGCGGCTCACCGGGCCTTACTAGTAGGGGATCCAAAAACTCAACTCATTTCCTCTGCAACAAACTTCCTCTTGCCTTCTCTGTCTTGGAAAAATGACACCATTCTCCTCCTAGTTTTGGCAGCTAAAAATCTTTCTTTGCTCTTGAACACCTGCTACTCCTTCAGTGCTCTGTGATGTAGGTATATTTGGGGCCAGCTGGTTCAGACCCAACCATCTTCAGCTTCATTGTTGCTTCCTTTACAAGACATTACCTGCCGGGCATGACAGCACATGCCTGTAATCCCAGAGCTAGGGAGGCTGAGGCAGGAGGATTATTGCAAGTTTGAGTCCAGCCTAGGCTAAAATGAGCTCAACACCAGGATAAACTGCATAGTGAAACTCTGTCTCAAAAAGGCGGAAAAAAAAAAAGAAAAGACATTATAAGAGCTACTTTTCCAGGATGACCTTTTGACTGCTGGGAAACCAGTGCGAAAACTGCCTCTTTTCCATAAAACTCAAATTCCTAATGAAGATCCATTATGATTGGGCTCATGTTGCCTTCCTACCTGATATCCAGCACCAGCAGCTTGCTTGCTTTCTCGGTCTGGAATGTCTTTTCTTATTTTTGAATTAATATTCTCCTGGTCCTCCAAGTCCATCTCTATAAAAGCTTCCCCAATTGGCCCCATTGGCACCCACTCATCCCAAACTTGCTCTTTCATAGAAGGTGGAACTTCTGCTGCAGCACTGTGCTCCTTCGTGCTGAATAAGCCCATGTCACTCTCCTCCAGGTGTCAGCCGGCACAGTGTCCTATCACTCACTGTCTTGTTCTTTAAAGTACCAAGAGCACACCTGCATCAAGCAGGGTAGGAGACCTGCCCATGCTTGGGGGAAAGATTCCTTCTCTCCAGTCAGCCATCAGCCAGCCGTGTGAGGAAAGCTCCATGAGGCGCAGAGAAGATGGATGTTATCAGCAGGAACTCTGGCCACTTGACAACAACAAATTAGGGAGTGTGAGTACTTACTGGACTCATCTCCTTCCTTCATAGACTGCTCTATGGTGGCCCTGACACAGAGCTCTCGGGCCCGGGTCCCAGGGACGTTGTTGCTGTCAGATATAGCTTCTAGGACAACAGAGTCAATGCTCAAGCAGGCTGCATTGTAGTACTTGGCTAGGCTCACTGCGTTGACTGTCTTTCCTGTAGAAAAGACCAGGGCATTGAATTTCATGGTTCTCATCTGCTCAGTGTCCTAGATAGAAGTCTCTAGAACAGAGATCCCTATAAGGTGATCTGAGGGCTCTGCCAGATCTCTCTAAGTGGCCAGAGGTGACAGTAACATAAAAGCAGGCCTGAGGCCAGGGTCAGAGCTCTGGGCAGTGTCCTAATCACACAATGATAAACACTTGTGTACCACAACCCCATCCTTGCTGGGTCTTCTCCTGTATTTCAAACATATTTTATCAGATAGTCTAGAAAGTACCCTGAAGGTCCTATTGTCTCTGATTCTAACAAGAAGACTTCTTTGAAGAATAACCTATGTTAAAAAAAAAAAAAAAGAATAACCTATGTTGATTCCAAAGTACTTTAATTAAAGAGAAAGCAGAAAATCCAGAAATGACAGCAGCAAAGAAATACAACATCTATAATTTACTCATCTGGAGATACCACAGTTAACCCATGATTGCCAAATTTGTGTATATAACTAAGTTATTTATATTTCCTATGAAAGAAATGAGCTATGAAAACCAGCCCCCCAAAACCAAATCAATGTCCATGTTCTAATTCCTGGAACTTGCAAATATATTACCTGGAATGGTAAATATAGACTTTGCAGAGGAAATCAATTTATAGATCTTAATATAGATTATCCTGTATTATCTGGGTGGGCTCAGTCTAATCACAAGTGTCCTTATAAGAGGAAATCAGGAGGGATGGAGTCAGAGTAGGCAATTTGGCAATAGAAACAGAAAGGGAAGGGACAATGCTACACTTTTGGCTTTGAAGGAGGAGGGGATCTGAACCAGAACACTGGCAGCATTTATAGAAGTCAGAAAAGCCAAGCAATGTATTGTGCCTTGGAGTCTCTGGAAGGAATACAGCCCTGCTGACCTATTTTAGAATTTTTGACCTCCAGCACTGTAAAAGTATAAACTTGTTTTGCTTTAAGCCACTGCATTTATGGCTATTTGTTATAGAAGCATTTATATTAACTAATATAAATTACAAATAGTAAGTGTAACATTTTCATATACATGAAATGATATGTTATAAACATCTTTCTTTTCATACAGTACACCTGTATGACACTTTTAGAAAATTAAGGTAAAATATACATAATGTAAAACACTATTTTAACAACTTACGAGTGCCCTGCAACCATCAGTATTCATCTCTAACACATTTTTATGTTTGTAAACTGAAACTCTATGAATGAATTCCTCACTTTTCATTTTCCCTTTCTCCTACTCCCCAGCAACTCCTACTCTACCCACTTTTTCTTTTTTTTTAGATGGGGTCTTGCTACACAGTTCAGGCTGGCCTTGAGCTGAGTTTGTAGCCCAGGCTGGTCTTGAACTTGCAATGATCCCTCCTGCCCCAGTCTCCTGAGTGCTGGGATTACAGGCATGAGTCACCATGCCCGGCTTCACTCTACCCATCTTTGCTATGGCTATGACCACTCTTGGTACTTTATATATAAATGGAATCATGTATTTTTCCTTCTGTGTATGTCTTAGTTCACATAGCATATGATTTTAAGGCTCATTCAAAGGGTCTTGTGTCTTAGAACTGCATTTCATTTTAAAGCTGAATAACCTATCTTTCTGCAGTTTATCTATTCATCCATCAATGGCTTATTGGATATTTTCTGCCTTTTGGCTCCTGTGCAGAATGCTGCTATCGATGAGCACAAAGATCCTGTTTATAATGACAATTACTTCGCTACATGAGTGTACTATGGCTTATTAACCGGTTACCTGTAGCGGATGCTTTAGTTGCCTGCACATTTTTATTATTATGAGCAGTGCTTCAGTGAACATTCATGCAGTTAATCTGCTCACACTGTTAATTATTGTCCTAAGAAGCTTTATAAAGGAAAAAACTATCAAAGGATTCATGTATATTCTTCCCTCTCTCTTAAAATAGTTTTAGATTTTTCTTTAATATTGTAATGTTTTGAATTACTAATTGAATAGATGCTCAGATAATTCAGAGACATATCAATTCAAAAGGAAGAATCCTTTCTCTCGTTCTTAACCTCATATCTCTGAGGCTAGCAATTTAACAATTTGGGGATAATCTTTCAGTACATAAATTCTAAGTGAAAGAGTCTTTTATTGTTTTCAAAAGTTATAGGGTAACTTCTCCGTAAACCCAAACAGGGAAAAATTCCCAACAATGAACAATCTGAGACTATTAATTATTGATTCTTTGAAAATTCCAAGGCTCCATAAAAAAGAACCAGGATTGTTACTGCTGTAGCTAACCCTCTACTGCATAAAAGTTGTTATCCCCAGATAAAAGTACAAGTAGCCCCTCCCCTAAAATGGAACTAGTAGCTTTGTTCTGTTCAGGACGAATTTTCAGAATTACTCTCTAGCTGTCTTGAGTTTCTCTTGGCTCATAGACCATCACTCTATCTTTTCTTTTATTTCTCCAGATCTGGCCATGAGTTGCTTCCTCTTCCTCCAACTTCCTCTACAGAGTGGGGATCTTCAAAAGATGTTTGATTACATCCTTAATCGTTTTGTGTTGGCTGCACCTGCTGCTCCTACATCTGGCCTCAGAGCTGTTAGCTCGACTTCATGGCTTCCCAAGGAAAGGCTCTTCAAAGAAGAGGTAAGGTATTGCTACTTTTACAAAGACTCTGAGCTTCTCAGTGATGAGAACACAGAAAATGTTTCATAAATGTCATCTGATGATAATATTTGGGCTGGAAACAGTTTGTTTGCCTTTTCTCAAGGACGTTGATGCTGAGAGTGATCCAGGGATCTTTCCAAGGTCCCTCTTTCTGCCATTTACTAGTAGGGTGCCCTGGAGGCAGAAATCCTATAGTTTTGCTGATCTTTAACAGCTTATGGAGTACAGGCAATGAAACTCTCTTCTCTGTATGGTTGGGAAGTTTAAGCAGAGGAAAAATGAGTGGGAAAGAGGGGTATAAATGGAAATCACTACTCAAGTTTAATATCTTGCTCAGTGTGGGTGACCTTGCTCCTGTAGGTTCATGGTGAAGTTGGCCCATGTCATTTTGGGGGTAATAAAGGATGTTTATTAAAAAATGGTTCACTCTAGACTGCTTTATGAGTGGCAAAAAGTTCCTGGGACTATTCAGTGTATGGTTAGATTATTATGCAAGGTCTAGATACCGCTAAAATTAGGATGCTAATAATCACATAGCGATAATAATGATAACATCATGAACTCTGACTATTACATGTCAAGTAGGGGTTAAACATTTTCATGTTTGTTTTGTTTTTGGTACTGTGAATTGAACTCAGAACCTTGCACTTGCCAGGTAGGTGCTTGTGCCGCTGGACTATGCCCTCAGCCCCTGGGATAAACATTTTATGCAAATGTTGTCACTCCCTTCTCACATATACCCTGTGAAGAGATAACGCTGTTAATACCATGTTATAGACTAGCACACTGAGCACAGGACACTTCAGTCACTCCGGACATGCACAGCTCTACATGGCAATGGTAGGCTCTGATAAAGGCTGTCTTGGCTCAGGGGCACAGGCTCCTCATCACACTACTCTGTTGTTCCTCAAATGAAAGTTACTATTCTGACTCTATGGCTGACATTGATATCCTGGAGGCCAGAGAGTTTATGGAAGAGACGTGCGGCATTCTTGGTTTTGACCTCTGCTCAGAATTGTCACATACCTGACAGGGGTGTCCCATGGATGATGATGGCGATGCCTTTCCTGCTCTTGGCCATGCGACCTTCTGTAGAAATGTCAATGCCTAGGTAGCGAGCGATTGCCTTGCTCACTGGGTTGCTTTCCACCTCTCCAACTTCCTCTACAGAGTGGCTGTGGCTTCTCTGAATCTTATCATCTGCAACTCAGAAATACACACAGGGGCGTGGTGGCGCATGCCTGTAATCCCAGCACTCGGGAGGCTGAGGCAGGAGGATTGTTGTGAGTTCAAGACCAGCCTGAGCTACAAAGTGAGCTTAAGGCCAGCCTGAACTGCATAGTGAGACTCTGTCTCAAAAAGACAAAAAAAAAAAAAAAAAAAAAAAAAAAAAAAAAAAAAAAAAAAAAAAAAAAAAAAAAAAAAAAAAAAAAAAATACGCACAGGTACACACTCGTGCACACCCAGGATTCACATGGCTACTGAGGGAAATGGGAACAAATTCTTCTTTTTAAAGATGTGTGTTTTAAATGGCAAACATAAAAGTAGCCTCTGCTTGTACTAGCTGACAACGTCATTTTTGGCTAATAATTTGTCCCTACTCATTAAAATTAAAGATGCAAGTACTCTGATTTGAATTCTATTTTTGGGGATCTCTCCTGAAAATCAAAAGGGCATTTCTATAAAGAAGAGAACTGTTTATAGCTAGCTGGATTTCTAACATTAAGGGAAGAAGGCCAATACATACAGTAAGTATTATGTGTACTAATCTATTAATGAAATAATGATCTAGGGAGCAGAGGCTGGTAAACTACAGCTGTAGGCCAAACCTATCCTGCTCCTTGTTTTTGAAAATAAAAGTTTTTTTTTTTTTTTTTCCTATTCTAGTACTGGAGATTGAACCTAGGACTTTCACAGTAAGCTATGTCCCTAGCCTTTAAACATATTTTTATTTTATGTCTAGGCAACTAAATGGTAATAAAAGGAGGTTCATACTCTAAACTGTGTTTTGCAGCTTGATTTTTTACATAATACATACTGGACATCTTTCTATTGAGTTAAAGACAGATGTAGCTCTCTTTTCAAACAGCTGCCAAATAAATCTCATTGTGCAGATCTGTAAGGTAATTAGTCCCCTACTAACAAACATTTATATGGTTTCCAGATTGTTGTATCCAAAGCACAGTAGTGAATGTCGAGAGCCTAGATGCAGAGGCAGAGGGGCCAGGGCCAGGATGTGTGGTGTGGGGAAAGGCTGTGTGGGAGGCCAAAGCCACTTAGAGGCAGGAAAATAAAGTTGGGTGGCATTGAATGTGAGGGACCAATGTGTTCTCCTGCTTTAATTTATTCACCTGCAAAATCTGATAAGGGCTAAGAATGCTGATCGACGTAAACTCTTCAAAGACCTTATTAGTCTTGTCCATGAGCCCTATTCCTTATGGTGGATGACAAATTGGATTGTCATAGCATATGACAAGTTGGATTATTTTTTTTTTTCATGGTACATAATGACTGGCAAACATATAGCCCCCACACACTCAGCTTTACTGAATCTAGTTTTCTAAATATGATTTTACTACCTTGTATCTCTTGGGGAAAATGAATGCCAGAAAATGGGCCCACAAGGTTGGGAGGTGGAGAGGAAGGCTCCTTAACGGTCCCTCTGGCAGAAATCTGGTAAGAAGGCCCTCTACTCTTCCAGAATTATGCTCTATCTACTGGAATTTTAATATGAATGGTTCAGGCTTTCAAATGAACATCTCATCTAGTTAAAATGCAAACTGCAGTGGCAAGAAGAATATACCATGGGCTAAGCTTCCCTTCAGACACTGTGCTGGAGGTGTCTCATGAGAGGTGGATGATGGCTTCTCTCAAAGGCATAGGACTGGGGGATCCAGAGGGGACACTTTATTGGGAAAGGTGACCAGGTACTGAACAGTCTTCATTTCTACTTAGGACTGATTCCCATACATTAAAATGTTCACCTTGAAAGATTAATTTTTCCAGGCTGTCCTCATCCTCGTCTTCATCTGCATAGGCTTTGGAGTCTATCAGAATGTTGTATTGCTCTTCAAAGTAGGATGTGACAGAGATCCCTTGGCTGATCGATGTCCTCTTTGTGCTACTGGAGTTCCCTGAGGTGGTCACCTCTTCTGAATCTGTCAGTGAGTGAAAGGTGGAAATACAAGGGAAGAGGCGGGAAGGGAATAAGGGAGGTCGGAGCCATGAAGAGAGACTGAGAAAGAAGGGCATTGCTTTATTGGCTGCCCTCACCCTCGACTGCCTGGTCCCACCAAATAAGAACTGCAGGCAGTTGACTGTTCAGAAAACGTTTCTCAATCAAGCTGGTGATGCCTGTCCATTACCCATTTATGTACTAATAAAATTAAGAAAAGAAAATACTTTTACATTTTGACATTTGTCTACATAACAAAATTACATATTGGATCAGAAATTTAGAAAATTCAGAACAGTCTCAAATGATAAAGTTCAGCTCTTTAAGAAGAGATTGGGATAGACAAAGAGACAGTGACAGGAATTGCAGGTGAGTTTTATACCAAGACAGGGGAGTGGCATGGCTCAGACTTTTAGCTTTTAAATCTTCAGAACCCCACCCAGGAAGGCAGGGGACCTATGTCTTCAGCCTGCTTCTATCATCTTCTCATCCACATTTTCCACATCATTGTTAAGCACACCCACTAGTGTCAGCCCAGCACCCTTCTCACCGTCCCTCATTCCACAGTGCCATCTGGAGCAGGGAGAGGGAATGGACTCAAATAGGACATGGTGATCCCTCAACATAGGGAGGTGTCTCTTCGTTTAGAATTGTATTTGAGTCTGAGGGGTCATAGCTGTCTTGTGAACAAGGTGATGTCAAGACAGGAAGAGAGGACCATCCACAGGACGACGCTTTCAGAACAAATCTCCTCTACTGATCCCTTGATTTTTTGATTCCTAGCTCTGGAGTTATGAGAAAATGCATCTCTTTTGATGGAACTACCTGGCTGTGGTACTTGTTAAAGCAAAGTAACACCATGCCCAGCAAATGTGATGAGACTAGTAGGGAGGCAGCCTTCTTTTCTGCCAAGCGAATGTTCTCTGCTGTCTCTTTCCTTGAGAGGCCACGAGTCAGCCAAAGGGCAGGGGAGAGGGCTCTACTGGTGCACTCCCTTACATGCCACCACTGGTCAGGCTGCTGGCACCATTGGCACCACTGTTGGGTGTGGATTGCTGTTTCACACACTGGATTTAGGAGGGATGAATATGTGACTGCTGCCTTCAAGAGGGCTTCCTGCTTAGTGGTGAGGGGCAGACATGGAGAAAACAATTACATGGGTGATAACCTCTAAGAAGAGAGCAAGCCAGATCAGGACAGGGACATTTCCAGGTGAAAGGACAGAGAAGCAGGAAGAAGAGGTGCACAACAACATTAGCTGCACAGTCCTACAATCCCCAAAGAGGTATTTCTGCTAAATACACAAAAGAGGCTCTGGGCAGGTGATAGGATGACACAGGGTGTTGGTCCAGAGGGACAAGATTATGAGAGTGTGGGCTGGCTCTGCAACTGGCCTTGAGGACCATGGAGGGGGTTGGATTTTTTTCTCATGTGAGCATCCACCTCTTCTCTCTGTTAGAGCACTGATTCCCACTTGGCATGATGCTAGGCACACCCTACCAGGCAGTACAGTACAGTGGTTGCTGTCAGCTAAGGACTCTTGAGTCAGGGAGACTTGGGCTTGACTTGTTTTTGCCACTTAAAACTGCAGACCTGTCCTCTGTGTGTGTTTCTCATCTGCAGGTGCAGAGCCCTCCGAACCATATCTAGAGAGTCTTCTTCTATCTGTTAGTTGTTTTTAAATCTCAGTGCCCACTGGGCTCTAGAGACAGCAGATTATGATCCAGCCTCTGCATCTGCAACATGAGGATGATAGGATCCACTGTGTAAGGGTTAGACATAAGATGCACAAGGCCCTTGGGGCATGGTAGGTGTCTGTAAATGGTAGCTTTCCCGGCAGAGGTGACACAAAGGGGACAGGGCAGTGGCTGGAGCCAAGGGTTCTCACCATCATCCAGATTCTCCAGATATTTAGACTTCTTCACTTCTTTAAAGTACTCATACAATTCTGGGGGCAGCTTCTCCCCTGGGGTGCGAGGTGGCAGCAACAGGGTATTATAGGAGTCATAGCCCTTCAGCTGTCGCAAGATCTGTTCAAGAGGAGAACAGAAACTGCTACTGATCTCATTGAGAGTTTTCTTTCTGCTTATAATTCTTGCAAAAGCCCTGCTCCTACCTTAGAATGAGGTTCATAGAAACACTTTCTGGATTTTACTGGAGAGGTCAAAAGAATAGGGTTAGACCTTGAAAATGTAGGGGTTCTTGATCTTTATTTTGTTTCAGGTATGCCTGGAACATTTCACATGTTGGAAAGAGAAAACAATGGAGCAACACATGTAAGCTATCCAAGAGCTGAGCATGGTGGTGCATGCCTGTAATCCTAGCGCTCAGGAGTTTGAGGCATGAGGATTGTTGTGAGTTTGAGGCCAGCCTGGGCTACAAAGTGAGCTAAGGGCCTGTCTGAACTGCAAAGCAAGATCCTGTTTCTAAAACAAAGAAAAAAAATCAGATGACAGAAATGTGAGTCAAGGACCATGTATGCAATCAAACCAATCTTCCATTGTCAGACTGTAACAAAAATTCTAACCTAAGTTACCACAGGAGTCTTGGAAGGAGAATAGAAAGAGTTTGAGGCTAAAATTTCTTAAGTAAATAATGGCTGAATCTTTTTAAGATTGGAAAAGAGAAAAAAATTCTATAGATTTAAGAAACTGACCAAGCCACAAACTGAGTAAGTTGTAAGAAATACACGCTATAACACAAGATAGTGAAACTTCTGTAAATTAAGAAAAAGAAAAATTATTGAAGGTAGTGACAGAACAATGAAACATTAGAGAGAAATAAGAGACAATTCAAATGACATGGAGGCCAGACAAAGTGAAAAATGTTCAAAGGCTGGAAGAATTGGTCCAGAATTCTGTATGTAGCCAATTATAAATACTTCAACCAACTAACACATTATTTATTATTATTATTATTATTATTATCATCATTATCATTGTATTTTAGTGCAGGGTCTATAGGGTCTTACCACACAGATCGGGCTTATAATGATTCTCCTGTTTTCAGGGTCTCAAGCACTGGGGGCTGGCTGGGGATTTGGCTCAGTGGTAGAACGCTTGCTAAGCAATCTGGAAGCCCTGGGTTTGGTCCTTGGCACCCAAAACAAACCCAAGCAAACAGACAACAGCAACAACAACAGCAACAACAAAAATCCTCCCCTAAAAAATAAAATAAAATAAACCTCTCCAAGCATTGGGATTACAGGCTAGTGCCACCACACCCAGTCTCAATTGCAGTCTCAGCACACCCTGGGGGCAGGGCCAGCACAGCACGCTGGGATTTAGCCAATCTGCATCTGCCTAAGCAAGTGCTTTAATCTGCTGAGCTACCTGGTCGGCCCCCAAGACACGATTTATTTATTATTTTTAAAATTTTTATTATTATTATTATTATTATTATTATTATTATTTTCAGTACTGGGGATTGAGCTCAGGACCCTGTGCTTTCCAGGTAAGCATTTATTCTAAAGAGCTACCTCCCCAGTCCTCCAACACATTCTTAGATGAAGAAAAACTAAGGCATTTTCAGCTAAATGAGGCTCTCAAAGCAGAAAGGAAACAATAAAAGAAGGAACCTTGGAATATCAGAAGGGAAGAAACTTACACTTCACCACTGAAAGAACTATAGTACTGTCTGATATAAGGAACTATTAAGACAGTTCTACTAAAAAGCGAGGATGATAAAGGGAAGTAAAGGGGGGAAAGGATTCTAGTATAAATTCAGACCATGTGTATACATTTAGACTGGTTGGTTACAAATTACACATATGTATAATGCAATGTGTACAGCAATAACTAAAGAAGCTATGCAAAGATAGTCACTCAAAAACATTCCAAGTAAAGAAAATGAAATTTCAAATAATGCTGAAGCAACTAAGAGGAAGGCAGGAAAAGATAAGCAGAGAAAGACAACAAAACAATAAAACAGCAGATTAAGTCCTAACATATCAATGCTCACATTACATGTGAATGATCTAAATTATACCAACTAAGGACAGAGATGGCTAGGATATATTTTTAAAAATTTGCCAATTGTAGGCTGTCTGCAAGAAACTCACCTCAAACATGGCCTAGGCATGCTGCTGCATGCAAATCTTCATGTTTTGAATTTTAATTGTGAACATGCTATTGCTTGTCCATTTGTTGCTTAAAATATCTGTTGCAACAATATGGCAATGAACTCTGCTCTGGGCAAGAGAAGTAGGTCAGGAAAGTCTACAGAGGAGTGACCAAGAATGTGACAAAGAAGAGCTCAAAGGGAAAAGGCCAGGAGGAACTGGTTCCATGCAAACAAAAGAACACAAGAACACGGCAGCAGACTGGGCGTGGTGGTGCGCTCCTCTAATCCCAGTTCTTGGGAGGCTGAAAATAGGATCACTACAAGTCTGATCTGTGTAATGAGATCCTGTAGACCCTGTACTAAATACATTAAAAAAAAAAAAAAAGAGCATTGCAGGGCCCCGCAAGAGCGGGGAAAGGGAGTTTGGTTTTGACTTCCACTCACCTTCTCTTCTAAGAGATACTGCTGATCAAATTCTGTGGAATAAAACTCAATTGGAAAGTTGCAGGGGTTCCTCACTACCACCTCAGCCTCATCTCCAGGGGCAAGAGGCAGCAGTGGTCCCAGCTCCAGAACCAAAGGACTAAATTCTAGGTGTGGCTCCAGGCCTTGCCCATGCACTTGCAGCGTAAGCTTTTGAGGGCTCTGGGCAATCTGGAACGTCAGGGTTTGGCTGTAGAATTTCTGGAAAAAAAAAAAAAAAGAAAACAAAACAAGCATTTTCACTTGTTCTTGTTATATGCCAAGTAAAACTCAAAATCAGTAAAGGAAAAAGCTCATCCTATTTAGATAAGGAAGAATGAAGACTTTTCTTATAAAACAGGATGTGAGCAATTGCTACCCCTGGATTTAGATACTGGGTATTTAGCACTGTACCAAGAACTTCATCACTTGTAGCAGGCCCTCTGTGTGTCATTCTCATGTCTCTTTGCGCTTCTTGTGTGCTCAGACTTCTGTTACTGTCTGTGTCTCCTGTCTCATGGCCCGTGTTGCCCATGGGCACAGAAGTGCTGAGGAAGTAATGCTTTCCTCTACCAATAACTTGTGGGAGTCTGTAATAAATATATTAGTTCCCTTGCTTATTGGGAGAAGTGATTGTGAAGTGAGCACTTTTATATTTTCACCCCAAATCTAGCAGAATACAGAGCTGGGGAATTCAGTCCCTGTAATACAATCATATGCTAGGAGGTAGGGATATAGAACTTTCACATAGTTCCTCAACATGGTAGAGAAATCTACTTCCCACTTGGTGGCTCCTAATCTGATTTCACTAGGGGATCCACTAAAGAGCAGGTTACAGGTCCTATCCCTAGAAAATGTGACTCTCCCAGGGCAGAGCAAGGCTAGCTTTCTGCATTTTAAACCAAATGCTCAGGTCATTCTGATATAACATAGATTGAGTTTGGAGGTTTGAGTGGCTTCTCAATTAGAAAAGCTCTCAAACCATCTTAGCTTAGGGGGAAAAATCAGATGGCTCCATTGTGTATGGACATGACTACATTTACAGAGAAATACCTATTGCTGGGGATCATGAATTACCAGTTAAGAAACTGCAGTTATGAGCCCAGTACATTAAGACCCAAAAGTCCTATATTTCTGCCTGCTATTTATGAAAATCTTGCTTTCCAACCTGGAGTATTCACATGGATATCCTGATGTTTAGGAGTCACTATTGTGAAGACCGATGATATTTTTGTGCTGCTGATGTTGGTGAAGATACATGTGCCAGTTGTATTTGTTTCAGGACCAACCCATTTCTTATGCGTAGCCAGGAAGTTCTCCCGATTGGTGGAAATATTTTACTGACTTCAATCAATTCCAATTCAAGATTTGTGGAACTATCTGAGCAAATAAATGTTGGGGACTACATTTGCTGATGTTTCCCTCATTTGGTAATGGGAAGAAAATCCAAACTCTTTTTTTTTTTTGGCAGAACCAGGGATTGAACTCAGTCCCTATTCTACTGAGTCATCTCACCGCCCCACCAAATTCTTGATTATACACTTTTGTAGTTTCAAGACATTTTAGGAATGACAAATGTATCATTGATTTTCTTATAAAAAGGTTGGGTGATTTTGATAATGATGGGAACATGGGCTTTTTTGTACAGTGAGGTAAGAAGTCATTCACATTTCACATTCTTCACACTGAGGATTCTGAAGTATTTCCTCAAAGACATGATCAGGTAAATGAGTGTTTACCATGGCTATTCTACAAATTTCACATATATTTTTCTTTTCAAAGAATAGAATAGAGGAAAAATTCTCTCAAGGATTAGGCTTTGAAGAAAATTCTTTGCTGTTTAATTTCCTGAGATCTTCTTGTTCCTAGGATTTTATTATTTTTTCTGTATTGTTGGTTAGGGGTAGCTTTGTGCTCATAGTGTTTATAAAAGAGATGCTTATGAGGCTCAGGGAGACAGTCCACCAGGAGGTTCTTAGCAGCATGACTCCTGATGGTAAGAATTAATAGATACTGAGATACTTGCTGGACATAGAGCAGCACGCTGTGTATTTTATTCAATGCTATTAATCTTTAAAATGATCCAGAGGTAGTTGTTGCAGGTCAACAACAATTTATCTGAAACCACAGGAGCCAGAGGCTTTCAAATTGAGATTAAAAAAAAAAGACAAACACTATGCATATACTTTATGTTACCTGATACCCCCTATGGAGTCTCAGGAAGGCCTTCTGTAATCAAACACATTAATGTTTCTGCAGTTGCAATGCTCAGTTCTGAAAACTAAGTAGGATAAGTAAAGGCAAACTAGTCTTCTGTCAGTTCAGATAAAATTTTCCTGCCAAGTAAGTTTTGATTTAAAATTTATGAAATCCCTCCCCACTGCTTAAGGGAGCTTATTGGATTTCACAAGTGCAATAAGGGATTTTTGATGTGTAATATTATTACTTTTTATTGTACCTATGGGCAAACCGAGGCTTAGGGAGGCTAAGTAATTTGCTCCGATGCACATCCTGCAAGTGCGGAGCAGAAAGCCACTAACTTTTGGCTGCTAATCACACTTGATGTGTTAGTGAGATGTGCTGATTCTCACCCACCAGGGTACGCATCACCTACGTGCTCTGGAATCACACTGGAAACACCCTCCTCACAGGACGCACAAAGATAATTTCGAGACTCAAGCTAGCGTGGACTGAGTAAAGCTTAAATGGATTCACAGAATGTCCACAGAGCCTCATTTCTTTCCAGCTTACCTCTTCTTCTGGCATGAATTTCACTTGCACGTTGGTTATCTCATTAGGATCCAAGATTCCAGACGTGGGCTGGATCTCAAAGATCCGAGACTTTGGCTTTAATTCAGCCTGGAGTTTCCGTCTTAAGTACTTTGGCATGTGTTTCTCCAGCTGGTTTACAAATTTCAGACAATTAGCTTACCACGGTCAGAGAATGGACTCATCCTATTCTTCACACACAGAACCTACATTACTTGAATATCTCTCAGGTGTCAGGGAATGTGTAGATACTAGAGGTAGAAAGGTACTAAAACATCCTACCCAGCAGTGTGGTCTGGTACAGTCTTGTATGCTGGGCTAAGGGCTTGGGCAATGGTTACCACTGCAATTCCTTGAGCAGGAACCAGAGGAATGGCTGAAAAGGAGATGAGTAGGTAACAATTCATTTACCTTGTTAATAGGTGTGGGATTGAGGACAAACCATTCACAAGGGACTTGGAGTTGATTGGAAAGCTGAATTGTTTCCACCATGCACTGTCCACACTGAATTGTAGCGAAGTCCACGTTTTTACAAGACAGTGTCATAGCAGGGACAATCACCTCAGCTTGGAGACAAATGTGAACTGTTGGGCCTCCAACCACCTGCAGTGGACATAAAATGGGTGTTATCATGCAGCGCAGGGCTGGATCGCGGCTATGATGAAATAAAGGGATTGTTCCGGGTGTGATTGGCCAGCGGAGCTACAGACCTGGAGGGCTAGGTGGGTGTGGCGGTGCATTTTACCTTGATGGGAAGTACGACTTCTTTGCTTCCCACAGGAAGATTAGCTCCTTGTGGATCAAATCTCATTTCAAATGTCTCTGTTTCACAGTAAGGCAGATTCTTTACACGGTCTAGCTCTGTACTGAAGCCTGGACCAAGGCAAAAACATTTCTTTGTGAAAAAAGGAGCAGCAAACAGGAGCTGCTCTAAGAGCTCCCCACTCCAGGGCAGGATGACCAGTCCCTGCATCACTGAACAGCCAGACCAGCTCCCAGCTCTAGAAGGATGGGACAATGGGTGTCTTCCTTGTTGGAAATGACAAAGTACAGTAGGAAAGAGTTTCCCTCGCCTGGTTACCTGTGTCATGAAGGACACGCTTTTCTGCATAGAAGGACACTGGGAAGTGACTGGTGTTGGTGATCTTGATGATGTGAGTTTGCACATCTCCAAGGACAATGTAGCCGAAGTCCAGGATATACTCTGGCAGCTGGACTCTGAAACAGTGAGCAGGGGTTCCTTATGCATCACAGTTAAGCCTTGAGGGCTACCTTTCCCAGAGTGAGAGAGGGCGAGGTTCTTTCCTACTGCCTGTGCACAATTTTGTTTTCTAGACTACAGAACAACCAAAGGCCACTGTGACAGAGGTGAGAACCAGCAGACCTTCCTCAGAAGCCCACAGGTCAGTCTTGGCCGTCATTTGAGAATACAGTGTGGGCCCTTGTGTCCTTAAGTCAGGACCTGACCATTAGATACAATAGGAGTCTTCTGACTTTAAGAGGCAGAAACCTGCTTGGCTGGCTTGATGCTCAGCAATGGCAGATAACTCAGATCTGTGGATCCCATTCCTACGTGATGGAGCGTTATCTCAGGGCACACTCTGAAACAAACACAGCATGGAAGAACACTCACTTGGCTAGTTTGCAACGGCTGAAAGAGGTGTTCTCTGTGGGATTGGGGGTGGTTATTCTCTGATGTTTCAAAGCATAGGCTTGAACTATAAGTTGGTCTACTTCCATCTGGAGATAAGCACTTAACTGGAGAAAGAGAGAAGAGCAACTCAGCACTTTGTTCCAGAACATGAGCCCCTGGTGGGAAAATATTACTACTCAGTGGTCATAAATGGTTCTTGTGGGGAATTAAAAAAAAATCTTAGATATGTATAATGGATTTAGATCCTCCAACTGTGTCATTAGTTAAACAGATGTATAGTATATTTGGTATATTAACATGTTCACGAGGGTAGGGAGTATGGAGTACTTCCTATTCAGCAATAGCAAAGAAAGGAACCATTATGTACAACCCACTTGAGTTGAGCTCAAGAGTGTTATGCTGGGGCCGGGGAGATGGCTCAGTGGAATAAGCCCTTCCCTGGCATGCACAAGGGCCTGAGTTCAATCCCCAGTTCTGCAAAAAAAAAAAAAAAAAAGAGTGGTATGCTGATCAAAAAGAAGCCAATCTCCAAAGGTGGCCTACTATACTATTTCATTTGTATGACATTTTTGAAATAACAAAAGTATCATGTTAAGAATAGATTAGTGGTCTCCAGGGGTAAAGGATGAGCAGAGAATAGTGGATGCAGCTACAAAGATGCAGCATGCTAACACAGACACAGATTAGAAGGAGTGATTCTTGTTGAAAATTAGGAAAGAGACCTCTCTCATTTTTTTCCTGCAACATTTAACTTAGAAAAGTAATTTTTAGAAAATGTAACTTATTTCTGTCTCATGGCAATGTATACACATCTTTCTAAAGGCCCTGACATGTCTCTCTCAGTGAATCTGACCTGGGAGTTACCTTCTTGCAAGGCAATCACCGAGGAAGATAGATTCCCTACTTCTCAGTTTTTGTGGGAGAACAGGAACCTACCTCTCATGAGGCTTAGATAAAAAAGCTTGTCTTTTCTCAAGATAAAGCCAATTAACTAACATGGAGGATCAGTGTAATTATTGTGTTAATTTAGGATAAACTACGTGGGACAAGTGGTACTGTCCAGTACCCTTGCTTGGGGACTGGTTATTGTTTCTGAGAAAATGTATGCGATGACCCAAGTCTGGTGGGCCACAGAAAGGAGGAAGACCTCCCTCTATCCTTGCAAACCCTGAGCAGGCTGCCTGGCATACAAAGTGTATTCTGATTTTATGCTCATTAAGTAATAAAATTGTTTTCTTCATCTTCTATCTTTGTGGGAAGATTTTCTTAAGTTGGAAGGAGATACTGGTTTTATTTCATTTCCCCAAGAAATACACAGAATCTGTGCATGATGGGATAGTTCTGCATTTTAGTTGTGGCAGTTATATAAATCTACTTAAGTGATACAATTGCTCAGAGCTACTCACATAGGCATACATAACTGGTGAAGTCTAAGAAAGTTTTTTTTTATTTTGTCCCAGTGTCAGTTTTCTGATTTTGATAACATACTAGATATTACCACTGGAAAAAAACATTCATTTGCAATTCTCTCTGAACTGATAATTATTTAAAAATTATAAGTTAAAAAATGTCAGAGCACTGAAAGAGCATTTCATTTTGTACATAATACAAGTATTTCATGGATGACTTTAGGAAAGGACATCTAAAGGTGATGTTAAGGTAGTGGTAGGATTTGATGAGAAAAAGCTTGAAAAATGCTCTGAGAATGACCAACCTCAACTCGGAGTCCAGCAGGGAAGGCTAGCATGTGACATGATGCACACTGGGAAAGCGGGGAGTGAGGGTGGGAGCTGTGGCCAGCAGACTGGGGCAGCACACCCAGGCATCCGGAGCGTCAGATGGCAAAACTACACAGTGTGCGCTCCCGAGCTGGGAGCTCACTCAGGAGGAATAGCTTGGCTCTTCAGGTTCTGTCCAGTTCATAGAAACCCAAATCCAGATGGGAACTGCTACCAGAGATGCCCAACTTCGTGATCCACTGCAGATCCAGATGGGAACTGCTACCAGAGATACCCGACTTAGTGATCCACTGCAGAGCATCCGGGAGGGGGCTAGCAGGGGACCAGCAGTGGTGCTCCTCAGGGACAGCCATGATAAAGCTCTCCTCCTTCAAGTTGGGGTATCAGGTGCTGTGTGTTGGCGATGGGCAGGTGGACGAATTTACTCCCTGCCTTTGAAGCTCTTCCTGACCACTCTAAGGGCTCTCTAGCTACATACACCATTCTTCCATGGGTAATAGTTCCACACAAGTTTGCATTTTAAAATCAGAGCACAGGGAATGACCAGCCTTCTGGATTAGGAATAGACTCCTGGAAAAGAACTTCAGGAGTTGGTGATGTAGGACACCTTGGAGCTCTGCTTTCCTGTGCTACTTCTTACTGCAGTCTTTGTTTATAAGCTGGCCCATGTCCTCCCTCCAGTGGCCACATTTTGGCACAACTCACACTCTGTGGCACCATGTGATCCCAATTTTTCCTGAACCACTTTGGCCACCCTTCTTCCCCACTCAGGGCTTGGTGTACTGGAGGGCTCCATTCTTTGTTTTAAGTGTGTGTGTGTGTGTGTGTGTGTGTGTGTGTGTGTGTGTGTGCAGGGTCTCACTAAGCAGCTCAGACTCTTACTCATCCTCCTCCTGATTTCTGCTTCCCTAGTGCTGGGATTACAGGCATGTGCCACCATGCCCAGACTCCATTGTTGGCTCAGTGTGCTCAAGGGTGGGGCTAGCATAGCATGTGGTGCCAGGGATCGAACCCTGACCTCTGTGCTGACCTAAGCAAGTGCATAGTCTGCTGAGCTATACTGCTGGCCCCTGAGGGCTCC
>PVKA01021514.1:0-38568 GCA_004027165.1 Ctenomys sociabilis | reverse complement strand
GCGCACCCCTCCTACAGCGTACTCCTCCACAGCGCAGCCCTCCGCACAGTGCACCCTTTCCCACAGCGCACCCTTCCCACAGCATACCCTTCCCACAGCATATCCCCCAAAAGTGGCCCTAGTCTGTCAATCCTGAAAAAAGACTAAGTCCACATCCTAGTTGGCTCAGCTACTAAGACACACAATTCTCATACTCAGAACAACTCTTCCCCTAACCAAGGACTAAACAGTGGTTACCAAATCTGGTCCTTGGCACAGAAGTAGGACGTGAGAAATGCAAACCCATCCAGGCATCCTGGGCTGTGTCAGCCCAGGAATCAGGAACCTAACACATCGCCCAGATTATCCCAGCACCCACTCAGGTCTGAGAACCGCTGCTGCTGACCAACACTGCCCATTAGGTCTTTCTGAAATAACGGAAGCATGTGCCCTTTGATACAGTGGCCACTGGCCCCGTGTGGCTGTTGAATACTTAGGAGGTGGCTAATGTGTTGTAAGAACTGAGATTCTATGTTTCATTTTAATGTTTATTAACTGAAATGTAGACAGCCACTGGTGATGGAAGCTGCTATCCCATCCAGAACATATTAGAGCACTGCAGGAGGCTCCAGACTGGCCCCACCTCACTCCTTCTATCCTCTCTCCCTCCCAGGTCAGCCTAAGAGCTACAGACAAATTAATCTTCCCAGCACAGATCTTATCGTGTCATTCCTGCTCTCAGAACATCCTCAGTGACTCACCACTGCATACTGATTTTAAGTCCATGTTCTTTTTGTTCTTTGTCATAAAGCTAAATATCATCCCAAAATATGATGGGAAAAAAAGACTAACTACTAAAGATGAATGGGCACGTCACGCGAGGCAAGCACAGTCCTCAGGCTGTGCTCGGTCACCTCACTCAGCCCTCATCCAGGCCTACGGCCCAAGTAGGACTACCTCCACTCTCACTGATGTGGAAATTGAGAAGTGGGCAGGTTGAATGACTGGTCCAGGCCTCACAGCTGGCAGGAGGTCAGCAGGATCTGAACTCAGGCTGTCTGGCTCTAAAGACTGCACAATGAACTACCACCATGACACCCCTGCTGTGGAAAAGCTGTCCGGGTCAGGGCTTTTTCCTCCTCAAGTGGGCCTCTCTTCAATCCAAGACTTGGGCCCCACACTCCACCGTAGCCGTTCTAGGCCTGCTTTAACCACATTTCTTGCTGCGATCAAGCAAAGACCAGCATCAGCTATCTCAGGCTCCTCTGGGGAAAGCCCACGTCCAGCATTTACCCCAGAAGAGCAGCCTTCCATCTCAGAAGGTCCGCTAGGCACAGCCTGAGTAAAGGCATCAAGACACTCATCAAGGTGGGAAAATCATGATCGGGGAAAGTACTGAACTTTAGATTGAGACAACACAGCTGAGTGAGAGGAGGCAATCTCGAGTGGGAAGGGGCTCTGACAGTGGCAGGACCCTAATCCTGACCTCTGCAGCAGGGCTGACAGCCAGGATAGCAAGTATGGATCAGGGTGGTCAGAGCCCAGGGCAAAGCTTCCTTCCACTGCACTGCACACGAACCCCTTCACCCAGTGGCCACACTTGGCACGAGTGGGCTTGACATACAGAGGCTTTGGGAGTATTGGTTATTTGCCAACTGGTATAAAAATATTTTGCTATCTCAACAACCAGCCCAAATCAAGACAGCCAAGCAGAATAGACTGTGCAGTAAGACAAATCTGAACTGCTGAATAGTCTCATTTTTCAAAGGTGGCAGATAGACAGGTGCCAGGGTCTGGTGAAGGAGCAGAATGGGGGACGACTGCTCAACAGTGTGGGTTCTACTGTGGAGGGATGGGAAGGTTTGAAACTACTCAGAGGACGTGACGACAACATCGTGAAGCTACGAACTGCCATGGAACTATTCACTGTGCAATGTTCAATTTTGGTATTTTAATATCACATCAGTGAGAGAGACAGAGACAGAGACAGAATAGAGACAAGGACTTTATGGTAAACTCAATCACTCTGCAATCACCCAAGCTGAACCACGCATCTTCACACTGGTAGTGACACCAGGCTCAGAGCCCCGGCAGGACTCAGTGATGCCCTACCTACCCCCAGCATGTCCACTGTGACCACTGGCTCCAGGAAGCCTTGGCCACAGTCACTGCGAGCCCACACCCTCTGCTGTCCCTGCTACAACCCCCCATCTGCCCTGCTGTCACCTCCACGTCCCAGTCATGCTGGACTCTCCTTGTCCCCGGTCTTCATACGAGGAGTAGATGGGGGTGGCACTCTGGCCCGAGGCCCACAGCTGCTGTCTCAGAGCACATCTGCAGCGTGGACAAGCCAGACACACATTCCCTCGATTTTCTGCACTGAACCTTTGTCCCAAGTCACGGTGCAACCACTCACCCTGAGTACTGGGCTAGGACATCATTCTCGGTTCTGGACATCTGTCGGAATCAGAAGGAATTGGATGGGCCACCTACGTACCCTTTCCCACAGCTGTTTGTTTTCACGGCAATTTAGGAGGCTATAGGTGCAGTCTCTCTCACTCCACTGGCCCAACGGAGTTCTGAAGGCACAGTGAGCCTCCAGCAAGAAACAAGAGCCTGCTTCCGGTGGAAAGGATGATGAAGCTCCTAAGCTCCTCCATCTGCAAAAGCCCCACCTGGCCCTTAGCTGGTGCTCATCACCCAGGACAGCGTCAAGATCCTTGCTCCTTAGGGCCCAACTTCTCAGCCTGGAGAATGGCAGCTTTGGGCTCCCCCTAGAGGTCAGAGCATGCCCTACCCTTCTCTCAGAGGGCCATGGGAATAAGGCCACCTCTTCCCCGAGGGATTTACTGACTTCATCTGACTCCTCCACACAACACACACACACACACACACACACACACACACACGACTTTCTCCTTTCTTCCCTTTCTTCCAACATTTCAGAGTATGTTAGTGTATCTTCACTGGCCTTGTCAATTATATTTAATAGTGCTCCTCAAAGGAAAGGCACACGACTTCTTAATATTTCTGTAAGTTCTCTGCAGTGCTGCTTGGCCTACAGGTGAGATAGGCTTGGCACTGAGGCCAAGTGACACTACCTCTAGCTTTGTGAGCTTGCTCTTGTGCTTCTCGGCCCTCAATATAGTAGGAGAATAGCAACAGAGCCACTTTTGGGGTTATGGAGATGGTTTATGAGTTAGAACACAGGATAGTGTATGTGTTACAATGGCTATGACCTATTGTACACTCAGCAACTCTTAACCACCATTCCCATTATGTTCAATTAGATATCTAGTTTTGTGCATGATTTATATGTGCTCAATAAATGGCTAGATATTATTAAATTCCTTCATTCCATGCAAGACGAAACGCTTCATCTGTCCACAGTGACCTCACTTCCAGCCCTATCAAGCATCTAGTACACAGTAAGTCGTCAGTCAGTGCTACAGCATTGCGCTGGCATGACTTCTCTCTGGGCCTACAGCCATCCTGGAAGCCCACCACTCTGGCGCCCCACGACCATCCCAAAAGTGTGCCTCACTGTACTTCCGGCAATGCTACATTAACTTTTCACGTGGACAGCGGTGACGCCATGACCCAACACACATGAGGGCCACACAGGCAGATAGGGCGCATGGCCGTGAACCACATCAGCTTGGGGTGTCCTTCCTTTGAGAATGGAAAGAAGATCTTAAGTCCTAAAGCTGAGGGAATCAATGGCTTTCAGATTTGCTTTGGCTTCTGATGATGGTGATAACCATGATGATGTTTACTGAATGCAAATGCTGTCAGCCACTGTTTTAAACACTTTATGTATGGTGGTGTGGCTAATTCCCAACACACTGGCCCTGCGTGGCCACACTTTAGCAGCTCTCTGGAAGGTGGGATCCAGGCCATGCAGGAAGGCAGGGTCCAGACTGACTCAAAAGCAGGCTGTTCTGAGCATCTCTTCTATTTGGCCCAGGATGTCAGGACCGGACTAAACTGCTCTGCAGCTCAGCATCTCCTGCCCTTCAAGTTGCTGCAGCTGAGCTAAAGCCACTGCCTTTACCACGTTCATCCAGCACAATGGGGAGGACCGTGGGCACTAAAACCAAAGAGCCTGGGACTGAATAGGAGCTCTGCCAGTTGGCAGCTGTGCGCCCAAGTCACTCAGGAACCAGGGTCCTGGTCCCCAAAGCGGCTCATTAGAAGGTTATTGTCTCACAGGCATGTTGTGACCACTGAAGGAATGAAGAGGCCATGTGGCACGCAGTGCACACTCAGCACGCTACCGCCTGACCACTGGCCGTGACTCTGTGTCAATACTCTACGTTGCGGCAGCTGGAGGCTCGGTGACCCGAACCTCAGTGTTGTCATACCAGCTTCTCAGAGCTCCCAATCAGCACCTGAAAGAATGAGCAACCTTCCTTCTATTACTTAAACTCTTACTACCCTCTTTTTTAAAAATATGCTTTTAAAAACATTTAATAGCACATGTAAGGAAGTCCAAAGCAAACATTTCCTTAGCTGCGATTCCAAAATTAAATAAATGCTTTAATTTGTACATTCACCTTCCAGTCTTTATCCTCATTAACATCCAATTTTTACAAAATTATAAAACTATAAATCTGCTTTATATTTGCACTTTAGCACCACACTGCTTGGGGCTACGATGAAGTAGACTGAAGAAGCTCCGCATTCCCACTGAGAACAACCACAAGAGCCAGAAAAACAAACAAAAGCAGATTCTTTAACGAGTTGAAACTGGAAGAAAAGCACTGAGCCAGCCCAGCCTCTGTGCGCCACCTCTTTGCTGGGGCACGAGTCAACGTAAGGCACAGGGCAGAGACCAGGCTCAGGCCCTGAGGAAGAGGGCAGCCACAGCAAGCAAGTGGAGCAGATGGCAGAACCCCAGCACTCTCCTGGGGTAGGCAGAGGCTCCCAGCAAGGGGCCTGGAGACCCAAGATCCTGAAGGGAAAGGAACAGGGCGGAAGGCCGGCCGGTGTTCTTGCCAGGCTTTGCCAAGTCAGCTGCAGAAGCGGAAACCAGCTGGGGCTGAGGGAAGCCTCGCAGCACAGGCCCAGGACTGGGGTGGAGACCTGGGGAGGAGGGTCTCAGGAAACCTGCAGCCTCAGAGCTGGAGATGCCATAGGAGAAGGACCAGCTCTGACAGAACAGGCCTCACAAAGGCTGCAGCCCGGCACCCAGTGAGCTCAGTGGTACCCAATCTCTCTGCAGCTGTCTTAGCACAGAGGAAGGCTGGCATGCAAACACTGCACTGAACATGCCAAGACCTGGCACTAGTAAGAAGAAAGAGGATGACAAAATAGATCCACAAGTGACCCAGAACTGAAAGCAGCAGACAGAAAAAATGTTAGCTGTGATTCAGAAACAAAAATGGCAACATACAAAGGCCAGCCAGATAGCTCAGCAGACTAAAGTGCCTGCTTAGGCAGGCTCAGCGAGCAGGGTTATCCCCAGAGTGCCATGCTGGCCCCACCTGGGGTACAATGAGACTTCGACTGAGACTGGGTGTGGTGGCACGTGCCTGTAATCCTAGCACTTGAGTGGCTGAAAACAGGGGATCACTGTAAGTCCGAAATGTGTGGTGAGACCCTGTATTAAATACATTTAAAAAAATGGCAACATGGAGAATTTCACCATGGAACTGTAAGCTACAGAAAAGAAACACAGGGACACTTCACAACTAAAACTAAAGTTCCCAAGTTGAGCAATGTTCTACAAAATACTATGTTCTCTCCAGGTCAGGGAAAAAGAATGCTGGTAAACTGCCAAAAGCAACTTTCAGTTCTTAGGAGACCAAGGAAACATGAAAATCAAATGGTGTTTTGTGTCCTAGACTAGATTCTGGAATACATAAAGGACACTAATGAAAAAAATTAGTTAAATCCAAATTAAAAAGTCCAGACGTTAGCTAATAGTAAAGTACTAATTAGGGCTAATTTGCTTTGATAAATGTGCTGTGGTAATGTGCGGTATTAAGAATAGAGGAAACGGGGAGGTGTATTACGCTCTCCAGATTAATTCTTCTGTAAATGTATGACTGCAGTAAATTCAAATTAAATTATTAAAATACAATAATTAAAAGTAAAACTCATTACATGGACATGGCAGCAAATGGAAAAAGGGGAAAAACAAGATGAAAATTATACAGAGACACAGAGGTGGGTGAGAAGGTCTCACCCAGGGACGACCACGCCCCGCATGAAGAAGAGAGAGAGAGAATAAGGCAAAGCAGGGAGGGCAGCCAGCCATTCAGCATGACAGAAGACGGCAGGCAAGCAGTCGGGCAGGGCACAAAACCGAACAGGATGAACGCGCATGCGCAGCAAAGACTAGCGTCAAACTGCTGAAAATCGAAAGCACCGAGAAAACCTAGAGTCAGCCAGGTGTAAAACACACGGCACCTTAAAAGGGTAGCAAGGGCTGGCCAAATAGCTAAGCGGATTAAAGCGCCTGCAAGCAGATCCTGGACCAGGGGTTCACCCTCTCTGGCCTGCCATTCTAGTCCGGCCTCCGGGGCGCGCTGAGAGGGCAATTGAGACTGGGCGTGGTGGCGCGCGCCTGTAATCCAGCACTTTGGGAGGCTGTAAACAGGAGGATCACTAGGAGTCCTATCTAGTGAACGCCTTGTAGGCCCTTCCCTAAAGTACAAAATAAAAATTAAGCAAATAAATAAAAGGGCAACAAGAAGACTAACAGAATAAGAAAGTTGGTGGAAGAAGAGGGTTGGGCTAATCTCTCTATGTGCTAACAGAAAATGACGGCCAGTTTTTAGCTGTATGCTCAGCAAAAACATTTTTTCACAATAAATGTGAAATAAAGATATCTTTAAATATATTTTTATCAGGCTTAAACTAAAGTGAACACTGAGCTCTCCAAATAAAAAACAAATGATTTGACATGAAAATGTGAAAGTGTTAGAAGGAATGAAAAACAACAGGGAGAAATCTATTACTCAGTTTACATGAATGCTGATTACATGAATCAATAATAATGTATATCTTAAATGTCTAGTCAAATTAAAATGCATTAAGATGGGTCAGAGGCAATGGAACTAAACTGTTAGGAATCTAAGATCACTGAAGATAATGAAAATATGAATATAGTCCACTCTGTACAATTAAAAAGTACACATTAAAACCTCAACAGTCCAGGGGCCAACCAGGTAGCTCAGTGGACTTTAGCACGTGCTTGGGCAGAGCTCAGTGGCCAGGACAGCGCATGGTGTTGGCCCCGCCCCAGGGGTGCACTCAGGGCACCGAGAATGGGCGTGGCAGTGTGGGCCTGTAATCCCAGCACTTGGGAGGCAGAAAGCAGGAAGATCACTAGGAGTCTGATTTACATATAGTGAAATCCTGAATACCCTGCAGACCCTATACCAAAAACATTAAAAAAAAAAAGAACTCTCAACAGTCAACATAAATATAAAAACAGCAGGTGGAACTAGGAGATGGTTCGGCCACACAAGCACCCACCCGGCAAGTGCAAAATCCAAGTTTGATCCCTAGTACCAAAGAAAGAAAAACACATAGGGCAAATAGAAAATAAAAACAAAGATCACAGACATAAGTTGAAAAATCCTGTATCAACCTTTCTATTAAATGTAAATGGTCTAAATGTTCCAATTAAAAACCTAGTATTAGCTGGGTGTGGTGGTGCACTCCCGTAATCTCAGCACTGTGAAAGTCCTAGCCAGGAGGATGGGGAGTGGGAGCCCAGCCCATTAATCTGAGGACTTACTAAAACCTGGTGTCAAAATAAAAGTCAAAGAAGGACAAGATATGGCTCAGAGTAAAAGCTCTGGATTTGATTACTTATAAGTATTGAAATCATGCTTATAAGTAACACACACTAAGTATAAGGATACAGAAAATGTGTAAAGAAGCAAATCAAAGACAATCTGATCTCTTTCTATTAGACAACATAGAACTTAAGCCAAGAAGCATTACGTGAGACAGATATTTCAAAGTGGTAATAATAATCCACTAAGGAGATGTGCAAAAATTGAAAACCAAAAGGAAAAGCTCCAAAATAATAACAGGAGACTCAAAGTTAACTCTTTCTGTAACAGAACAAGCAAACAAAATAAAATGTGAACAACCCAATTACCAAAGTCAACCGATTTACACATCAGGAACACTGTGGCAGTAACTGCAGAGTAAATATTCTTTACAAGTACACATGGAATATTTACTGATACTTCAAAGGAATGAAATGTGATATGTTCTCTGACCATGTTGAAATAATCTAGAGTCAACAACAGAAAGACAACTAGAATATCCATGATGTTTGAAAATTAAATATACGCTTTTGAATAAACTATTGGCAAAAGAAGAAATCGCAGTGGAAATGCAAATATATTCAAGACTGGGAAGTCAGCTAAAGATGCGCATACAGCAAAACAGGTAGTAAAACTCACGCAACAGCATGAATGGTAGCTAAAGTCACAGGCTATAGATCTAGCTCAGAAAGGAGAAGAAATCCAGGGGATGACACCCATGTGGCCCTCTCCTTCTGCTGCAGCTCTCTTCTTCCAAGTCCCTTTTCCACCCAGCCACTCCCTCCCTGCCCTGATTCCAGTGGAGAAGAGGTACCCTGATGTGTGCTCACCCACCTCTCTCTGCTGAGACACCACCCAGAAGCAAATGGCTGCAGCGGGTCGAGAACATGGGACTCACAGCACGCACACTGCACTGCAGGGCTTCCCCTCCCTCTGTGCTGTCTGTGCCTGTCCTGCCCAGACACGGAGCTGGCCCATTCTGCTTGAGCGTATGTAAGGTCACTGAGGGACAGACTAGGAGATATGCAGCCTTGAGTTCCCAACAGTGGACTCAGGAGCTCTCTGCCCTCCCAGCAATGCCCATACGCGCTCCAGGGTCCTCGGCCTCCCCAACACAGCCTAGAGGGTGGAATCGCCCACAGTGCCAGCTCCGCACACTCCTCTTCCTGCAGCAGCACCCCTGTGGGCCACACCCTGCCCCTCTCAGCCCTGCCCAGCATGATGCTTGGTTCCACACACTGCTAATGTCATTCTTCTCTCTTACAAGATGACAGAACCTAATGGAAGTGATTCAGGATAAATCCAAGCAGGAAGCAAATCCAACTCGGATGGTGCCAGCAGGCTGTAACACGGGGAATGCTCCCGGGGGTAAGAGCGGGAAAGGATCCCTGATGTGTGAGGCACGCCAAGTGGGCATGGCTGGGATGTCAGGGCTGCTCCTAGGCCTCAGGAGGCAAAGAAGAGAAGACCTGGAAGAGACCAGCGAAGCTGGAGCTGCAGAGGAGGGCAGGCCTTCTGACTCTGCTGCAGATGCGGTCACAGGCACAGGGGTGGACGGGCAGGCACCTGCCTCCCCCAGGAATCACATGGCTCTCCCCAGGGCCCTGATGCGGCCACAGGGTCAGGGTGTAGGTGTACCAACCAGTGCAGCAGCAGCAGTAAGTGTGAACGCTGGTGAAAGAAGAGCCGTCTGTGCCTGTCCAGGCCGGCCAGTGTGAGGGCCAGTGAGGGCCAATGCCCACCAAGCCTGGGCTGTGGCAGGGCGGGGAGGATACAAAGCCATACGCCCAGAGGGCTCCCGGCTGGTCCTGCCCCTTCAGGTCTCTAGCTCAACCTCCCGGATATTCAGCTTACTAGCTGTACCTTAAGTCTCCCTGGATGTTGCCTGCCTATGTATGCCTTCTTTATAGGTGAGAAAATGAAATGCCAGTACAAGGACAAAAGCTGATTTCTCCAGCACCTGCATCTTGGCTTGGTCATGTAACTTGCATAAAATAGAACCACATTAAAATGCATAAAATCACATCAGCCAATGTGGCACAGACAGAGCCCTCAGGCATGCTCGGGAATTGGGCCTGCTGTCACCAGCTCGCCCTCCATGCTCTGGGAATGCCAGAACCACATGGACACACTGGAGCAAGTACTGAACATGGGCAGCAATGGCCACGCCATCCCTGCTCCTCTGGCTCCCACAAGCCAGCCAGCAGGCACAACTAGAGGGCTGGTTCCACTATCCAGCCAGACAATCCACGCCAGTTCACAGGACCCTTCCAGCAGACCCACAGATCTGAAGGAAAAATGTGTGCCTGCTCCATTTGTTCTGTAGCCGGAACTTAGCAGTAGAATTAGCAGGAAGATCTTGGCAGCACCGCCCCTTGCTATAAGCCATCAATGGCAGGGTGGGGATACAAAATACAACCACACTGGGATGCAAGCAGGGCAGACAGGGCAACTCGCAGCCTGCCTGGAGAATGCTCCAGGGACCTGCCTGAGAGGCTGCCCCAAGTGAATGTGGGTGTTCCTGAAGTCTAGTAAGCCTAGAGTTGAGGGAGCCAGGAAAGGAGGGTGGGAGAGTGGGGGAGAGGGGGAGAGGGGACAAGAGAGAGGAGATGAGGGGAAGGGGAGAGGGAGGCAGGGAAAGAGAATGAGCAAGAGAATGAGCAATCCAAATGTTTAGATTGCTTTGCCCCTTTAGGCTTTTTCTTTTCTTTTTAACAAATTGCCCAGTATAAAGAGTTCTTTTCTATTTTCCCTCCCGGGAAGTTATTTATTTTTATAGGCTTCTTTTGGCAAATAAAAATCAATTTTAGAATGCAAGTGATACATTTTACTCTCCCAATAATGAAAGCTAGAAAATTAAAGGCCCCAAGGAACAACCTCTCCAGACCAAAATGATGTAGGACGCAGCTGGAACATTCTTGTGTAAACCTCTCACAGCCTGAGCTACCGCTTGCTGGCAGAGCCCAGGAAGCAGCTCATGGGAGACAGCTGCATTCTGGGTGGGCTGGCAGACTCCTGTACCCAGGGGGCACTGCGGTTCAGACCTCCTGGGCTGAAACTCACAGCTGTGAAAAATTATATGTATCAAGCTTCACTTATACGTGTGCCTAGAAAACCTGTCACTCACTCACTCACCCAATGATCAATGAGCACCTACCAGCTACCTAGAACTGGTGATATAACATAGCCAGTGAAGACATAGGCATTAAACAAGTCTAAAACTGAGTTCCAGCTGGGGAAATAGCTTGACAGCCTAAGTGCCTGCCTGGAAAGCACAAGGTCCCGAATTTGATCCCTGTACCACATGCTGTGCCAACCCAGAACCCAGCTGCTCCATGCTGGCCCCAGAACTGGGTGTGGTAGTGCATGCCTATAATCCCAGCACTAGGGAGGCTGAGACAGGAGGATCACTAGGAGTCTGAGTTGTGTAGTGAGACCCTGTATCAAAATACATACATACATATACACATAAAACTGAGTACCCTGCAAAAACACTGCTATGCAGAGCTGTGGATCTGAGGCTTATGGCAAGGCATCCTTGGGGACAGACCCTGCAAAGAACAGGGGAACAGTGAAACCAGGGGAAGACAAGTATAATCAGTTATAACTTGGACCCCGAAGAGCCCAGCGGTAGGAAAACCCAGGCTCTCTCTGCCTGAGGGAACGAGAGTACCCTGTGCCCCCCAAGAAACAATTCTGGGTGGGAGCTTCCAAGGAGGGACATGAGCCGGGCACTGCAGCTCCCTGCAGGCCCTTTCTAGGGAGGAACTTCTCAGTCTGCTAAGACCTAAGTGGCGCACAACGGCACCCCCATACGAAGGAGGAGTCGCTAAGACAGTGGTGACCTGGACAAGGAGGTTCGGAGCCCAACTCGAACTGGGAATTGGCCCAGCCACAGGTGTCTTTCTGAAGGATACAAAGTGTGACCAAAATACACAGGGAATGCCATTACAGTGGAAGACATGCCACGAATCCCTCCACTCTGAACATGCTCATTCCCTCACTCCTGCTACTCCCTGAAGCAGCTCCACAAGTCCTCTCCACGTCTTTTTTTTTATACTTTATCTTTTTTAATTTATTTTTTATTTTATTGAAGTACAAATATCAATGAGACAGTTTTATGACACCTTAACAGGACAGATTCAATAAATTAATACACTGCGAACTGTTTTCATAATGTTTTGGTATTGTACAAGGTGCATACATGATAGTATACTTACAGACATTATTATACTGTATGCCTCTTATCAGTAAATTAAGAGAGTGTAGCTGTTTACTTATTTTCTATACCTGAATTATATCACAGATTCAATAATTAATACTTTCTACCTTGTTATTTTCCTAGTGGTTGTCCATAGTACTAGAAGCCGACATAATATCCTGTCCAACCACCATTAGTGCAAATCTTGTCTCTCATAGAATTATGTACAAGCACAGCGTTATCTATCCCAACTGTACTGTCCATACACACACATCATGATTCTTCCTTTCTATACTCCTTCTTTTGTCTATACCTTTCAAAGATGGGCACTCCATTGTCATTCAACCAATTTAGAATTACAAGATAAGGAGAGGACAACAGAAGCAGGAGGGCGAGAGCAGATCCCCCTGGACTGTGATGGATTGTGTTGCCTGAACTTGGCAACACAATCCAACGAACTTGGCAACACAATCCAACACAGTCCAGCATTCCACAACAATAGTGAGTTATCTGAAGTTGTCGACCATAGCCATTTACAGCTCAACTTATTATTATGACCCTGTGTTATATACCTAATTTTTAGGATGGTTAAGACCGAGATAGAGCAAGACCTATATACCAAAACATGTAGTTTTTGCTTCTGATGAGGTCAGTGAAGTCCCCTCAGGGTTTATCTTGTAATCCTATACCTTACTCTGTAGATCCTTTGTCTGTGCCATCCATGTGGATGAGTCACAGCCAATGCTTGACCAGTTTTCTCTCTGTGAGAGCCTGAGAGAAAGTTTTCTCTCCACGTGACTCTCCCCAGGCACACTATAGATCATCAATCTCTTTTCTCTGTTGCTCCATAATCTCCTTGTTCAGAAAATTTGGGGCTCAACTGAGTTTCATGATGTTACAATACAGGTTCTCCTACGTCCTGAGTCTTTGCTGACCTTGAAAGGCTAGGACCAAAACGTTGGCTGGCCTTGCGGTTCTTCTATTTCTCCAATTTTGATCTGTGAACTTAGGTGTCTTTACAAGGTGTAGCCCAAATGGTCCAGAATGCCAATGCTGAGCGCCATGCAGCCAAAAGGCCGGCCCGTGAAGCATCACACTGTGTCCTCACCCACCTCATCCACTGGAGCTGGCACCAGGTGACTTCTGGCTCTGACCTAAAGTTAAAATTATCCCAAAAGGTCAGCACTTTGAATGAACTCAGGAGGCTGAGGCCGCCCCACAGCACAAGTGACAATGTCTCTGGGGAGGACCCGCACAATTACAGCAGCTTGTTAAGGCCCACTGCCTGAATCCCCGCCATCTAGACACCGGGCAGATCCCAATCCACTTCCTGTGCATCGCTCTTGGGCCTCTCTCCAGTGCCTGCTCCTCATTTCCAGTCAGAGGAGGAAGACAAAACTCAGGAGCTAAGCAGTGTCCCCAAGGCCCGGAAGCCGTGTGCAGAGCTGGATTTGAGCACCCATTGCCATGACAAGTCCTCTAACTCCCACGTACTTCCTGTTCCTTTGCCCTCTTCCACCATGAACCCTGATTCTTGACCTTCCCACCGCTCTCTGATGCTCCAGGGGGGTCTGCTCTTGCCCTCCTGCTTCTGTTGTCCTCTCCTTAGCATAAGCATACCTCATCCACAGCCCCGCAGGCAGCCAGAGCTCCCTGGCAGGTCACTAAATCCCCTCGGAACCTCCTGTTCTCCTCATCATCCCCAGTGCTCTCTGAAGCAGTTCATTACCAGCGATCTGAGCACCAAGCACTGCCCAAGCTCGGCGCAAGGTCTGGCCACGCAGCACCAACGGCCTTCACAGGGTCATTCTCTAGCCCAAATACATGGAAGCACACCGTATCCCCTTCTCCCAAGCCCCACACCCATGGCCACTCCAGCCCACTGCTCCACCTGTGAGTCATGGGAGCCATAAGTCTTGTCACACACCTGCGCTCACCAGCTGAGGGCCGTATTAAGGTCCAGGGACACAAAGCAAGAGGGTAGGTTCTCACCACACTTCTGGTGGAAGAAAGCCAGCAAGAAGCAAACAAACCACAGTGACCTCCAGTGACAAATGCAGCAGGGATAAGAGAATGGGATGGACAGCGACTGGGAGGAGTGTGAGTTCCTAGGAAAGGACCCTTTACATTTATCTATATCCTCAGTCCTCTTTTAAAAGGATGAGTTCACTTGCTGGAGGCCCCAGAGCTGGCGAGCAGGGGCTGGTGTTCAAATACAGATGGGCCAGTGCCTCCCGCATTGCTGTGGACGCATTACTTTCCTGTGGGTTTCAGAGCTGTTCCCTCTGCCTTCATTCACTCATTCATGGTCTTTGAACCTCCTGTGGGTGGGAGGCACAAAAAAGCCCTCTTTTTTGTTTTAAGACAGCCTTACTAAGCTGCCCAGTCTGGACTGATGTTCAGTCCCCCTCCTTGGCTTCCCAAAAGGATAGCACAGCAAGAGGGCGAATGATACCGGCTAAGGTCAGAGCGAGGCTGAGAGAACCAGATGTGCCAGGCGCTGGGCAGGGGTTAGGAGCTGAAAGTGCTGAGACTCCTCCAAGTGGGTGAGCAGGGGAGTCTCGTGGTCCGGTTTGCATTCCTGAAAAATCCCCCCAGCTGGGCAAGAAGAGTGGGGTTTCAGAGGGCACATGCTCATGAAAGTTTCTATTCATCTTTCAGAGTACAACACAGAGCAGGCGCTGAGGGGCAGGCCTGCAATCAGCATCTGTCCTACCCGTGCCTGGGGCCCCAGGCTCCCGGAGGCTGCCAGTGCTGGCGGCTCTCACCACAGGCACTGGGCTCAGCTCTGCGCCACACCACTGCCCCCCCCACCCGCTGTGAGCACTCACTGTTCTCCTTCTCCACGCAGGCTACAAAACCATGTGTGCGTGAAGTGCCACACTCACGTCTAGAGCCCCACGGCGCCTCCCAAGTCGCCTCCCACCCACAAGAGGATCAAAGACCATGAATGAATGAATGAATGAATGAATGAATGAATGAATGAATGCAGAGGGAACAGCTCAGAAACCCACAGGAAAGTAATGCATCCACAGCAATGCGGGAGGCACTGGCCCATCTGTATTTGAACACCAGCCCCTGCTCCCCTGCTCCCCAGCTCTGGGGCTTCCAGCAAGTGAACTCATCTCTCTGAGCTGCATTCTCTTCTTCATTAACTGAGAAAATAACAGGCATGAGATGGGAATTATCGAAGAGTCCACATGGGGCTCGAAAGAAACAGAAATAGTTCTGTTGATTTTGTGCCCATCCCCCAAGTGTACTGGTTGGAGAAGGAGAGACCACGCAATGCTTATGAGCAAGGTCTTGCCTTCTTGTTCACATTTTTGTTTTAAAAGTAAATATACACACATACATATATACACATACACATGTACAGGTACACACACACACGTATGTGCATGAGCACTGACCACGGACTCCATCGAAGCCACCGCTCTCCATTTCTGTCCACTGTACACACTCAGGAGAAGACACACAGCTACAAGTGGCAGTGTGTGCTTGTAAGCCCAGCACTTTGGGAGACTGAGTCAAAGGATCTCAAATTTGAAACCCACCTGGGCAACTTAGCAATACCTTGTCTCAAAAATAAATAAATAAATAAATAAAAAGGACTGAAGGTGTAGCTCAGCGTGGATGTCCTGAATTCAGTCCCCAGTGCTACTGGAATGAAGCCACATTTAACCTGCCGGTACGTGAGAGCTGAATCTGACCCTGGGCCCGCACACAAGCTAACCAGTCTCACGAAGTCAGCTAAGGGCTCTGAGCCTCAGTTTCTCCATCTGGAAATGGAAACGTGTTAACATGGGTCACAAGCACTGAGCCAGGCTCACTGCCTGTTTGCTACTGATCCAGAGAGGCTGCTGACTGATGAAGAAACCCCACTGTTTGCATCCCTGCAAAATAAGGAGAAATTCACACACATACAAAAAAAAGGCATGGAGGGCGTGCCAGACTGCTGGCTCTGTGTGACTGTGGCCCCAGCCTTTCTCCACGGACTATTCCATAATATTCTGCAGTTTCTTCACTTTGCTGGCCCCAGTTTGAAAGGCCTCTTGGGCTGTGGTTTCTCAAAGCTCTAGGCAAAGATGGTGGAAGAAGAAATGAAATCAAAGGCTCACTAAGCCCAGCCCAAGGAACAAGCCTTCACCCCCATCACAGTCCCTGTGGAGACCCAGGCTCCATCAGGCGCCCAGTGAGGACCAGAGAGGGCTGACTGAGGGCCCAAATCTAGCCATCCACAAGCAGACAGCAGCAGTCAGCTGCCGCACTGCCTTCCTGCTCACTGCCTTCCCAGGCCTTCTCCCAGCCTAGCAGGCAGCTGATAGATAACTCGGAGGTATCTGACAGTGCATCCCAAACCCACTGTCTCTCCGGCTTCCAATCACCAGGTGTCTGAAGGGGTTATAGGAGCAGGCAGCTTCTGCCCTCATTAAGAGCCCTCTAGTGGGCGGGAAAGATGAATGTGAAAACAGCTGTCAGATTCATCAGCCAAGAGATGAGAAGGGTACAGAAGGCCCCAGAGTTCTGACCTCCTGACCCCTGCCAAGGCAGCCCCTCATTTGCATCTAATTTGCATTGCACACTTAACAGGACTTCCTCTTCAGCTTGGAGAAATCATTGTCATGCACCAAAGAGACTGTGCCATCCCTATTTGCAAATGATTCTGTGGGAGAGATCTGCAAAGCAGGTCTGGATCCGTGTCTGCCCTCCAGGAAAACAAGCCTCCATCAGACCACAGAGATGCAGGAGACAGACCACACGGTTCCAGGAGAGACGGCTGGCTCAATAAAAGCTGCAGTTGCGGCACGTCTGGGGCCAGACAGAGGGAAAATTCCAAAGGTTTTCAAGTCTGTGAGAGCAATCCAGGCTAATTGCATGCGAGTCTCGTACCGCGCACGTCAAACTGCAGAAGCATCACATAAATGAGCTGTCGGCGGCGTGGCCAGAGTTCCCCAGAATGCAGCCTTCTGTTCCCCACAGAGCAGCCCTCATTTTGCTTGACTGATGCACACCCGCTCCTCAGCAAGGCATTTTCACTTTTGTTATCCAAAAGCCACAGGTTCCCCCAACAGGCCCAAGGAATTCAGCACTGTCTCTCAGCACAATTAGGTGGGAAGATCTCTCCCCTGAGACAAGCCGGGGTTCGCATCCCAACTCCACGCTCAGAGCTCTGTGGCCTCAGTTCCACATCCTCCTCCACAGACTGGAGGAGCACTGCGTCCCTCTCATAGGGATTCATGATACCATGTATGTCAAATGCCCAGGCCCTCTTACAAAACAGAAAGAAATACTGCCTCTAGTTAAGGAGAAGAGGAGCTGTAAATGTACAGTTTGAATGGACTATCAGAACTATGAGAGCCACAGGAAGGGATTCACGATGTGCTCAGAGAAAACGATGGCACTTTAAAGTGGACCCCAAAGCAAGACACTCCGCCCTGGACACGCAGATACTCAGGGCCTGGGCGCAAGCTGCTCCTCTGCCTGGAAGGCTCTTCTTCCAGGGAGCTACGGGACCCTGCTTCAGCTCAAGTCTAAACTACACCGTGCCCATCTCAGTGACCCCTTTGGGCCACCACACCTCAGTCTGCGGCAAGCCCTCCTCTTCTGCTTTCTTTCTCCCCCTAGCGCTTACAACCTGATGTCTCCCTGGCATCTGAAGCAACTGTGAGACACACCAGCGTACAGTGGTTCTCAACTCCCTCACATAAGATGGCAGTGTTTTCACACGGCCTACATGTATTCTCCCATGTACTTTAGTTCATATTTATATGTCCTAACACAATGTCGATGCATACAAATGTTATCCTGTATTGTTTAGGGAACAATTACAAGCAAAAAGGCTGCAATGTTCAGCACAGATGCAATTTCTCCTTGAATATTTCTGACCTGAGGTTACTTGGATCAGTGGATGGAGAACCGGTGAACAATACTTCACTGTCTATCTCCCACAGTGCAACAGAGGTCCCCAAACTCCAGCCAAGCCCAGGACACCTGTTTTTGCAAATTAAATCTTACCAGGACCTGGCCCTTGACAGAAAAAATAAAATGCAGCAAGCCCCAGAGAGTCACTCGGCAAGGGAGAGCCTTGGTCCCAGTGACTAAGTCAGCAGGGGGCACACAAAAGCACTCAGCAAGAACTCGAACGCTGGCTCCCGTGCTGCACACCCATGTGACCGCGAGGGCAGCTGAAGTGGCACATGCCTACCCAAGATGGTGCCACAGGCCTCACGTAGAGACCTGCAACCCACTCAGCGACCAGAGCCACGGATTCAGGAAATGAAACAGAGCGAGAGCACGTGATCAGGCCACACAGAGCTCAGGAGCCAGAGCTGTGTCCCCCAGGGAGGGGTTTTTCAGGGTACAGTCCCACAGAACAGCCCTGGGAACTGAGGCACTCAGACTCTCCCAGACCCACTGAAGCAGAAACTCAGGGTGGGGGCCGCACTCTCATTGCTTCCAGTGCAGGGTGCAGGGCAAATTCAAAAGAAGCTTAGCTCTGAAGAGCAAGACTGGGACTGCGGCAGGGTACTTCGCCTTTCACCCCCGAGTTCTGCAGTGTACATCCTTTGCTTAACTACACTGTGTAAAATGCATCAACCATGCATTCAAATGTATTAACTGCACCGTGTGGTCTCCATGGTTCTGATGTTTTGCCACCTCTAAGCTTTGTGGACCCTGATTTCCAGAGACACAAAGGAGTGTCTTGCAAGTACATGTCTCCTAAGCCAGCCCTCCCACCCAGTGCCCACCCCCCCCCACTAACTCCCCATGACTCCCCCACTGCAGGCTCTGGCTGATACCCAGGGCCAGGCATGAGGCACTTAGGCGAGCATGCGGTTCTGCCAGGGGTAAGGACACACTGTCAGTGCTCAGTGCAATCAGTTATGGTTACTTTTCTTAAAGGATTTTTTTTTGTATTTTAAGAAAGGGTATACAGGGTGTTTAGGGTCTCGCCACTAGATCGGACTCAGTAATCCCCCTATTTACAGCCTCCCGAGAGCTGGGATTACAGGTGCACACCACCAGGCCCAGTCTCAATTGCCCTCTCAGCATACCCCGGGGGTGGGGCTGGCAAGGCAGGCCCAGGGTTAGAACCCCCTCATCCCCCATCCTTCACCTCCCCAACCCTGCACCTGCTTGCAGTGGCTTTAATCCACTGAGCTATTTGGCCCACCCTGTCTATGAAGTCTCTGACTCATGACTGGAAATTAAAGACCTCTTCTCTTCAGAGTCCACCTCTCAGGCCACTGTGCTTAGCACAGTGTAACTGCCAGGGGCAGCCCCACAGGTCTCACTTCCTTGAACAAGACTTTGCTTGGGTGTCAGAAATTTCCCAGCCTACACTGCACCAAAGACCCCAGAGCAGAAATGCCCAAGAGCTGAACGACGCTCTCCACCTGCCTGTTCCAGATGGGGCTCCCGGAAGCTGCGCTTCTCTCCACAGCCAGGTGGGGAAGAAGTAAAAATGTCACTAGACAGGAAACTATACGCTACTGACAAAGATCAGCCAGAAAACCCAGAAAGGGTGGTAAACCATGCCAATTAAAATGACAGCAAATATGATAGGGGACCACAGGTGTGATTTAAACCCTTGGCACATGCTACCCACCGGCTCTCGGGGTCCCTGAGGCCGGCAGGTTCACTATCCCCACTGTGTCCTCTGGGCTGTCCTGGTGTCTATTCCTTCCAAGAAGATAGTATTCCAGCATCAAACAACGTGCCCTCTGCTCTCCATAGAGCAGAGAGAAGGCCTCTCCATCCGCCCGCTTCTCATAGCTAGGAACTGAGCCGACCTCTTAGTTAGCTCACTGCCAAAGAAACCTATCATTTGACACAAGGGCAGAGAGAACTGAAGGATTCCTCCTAAGGCTTGCAGTGCTGCAAACACTGGCTCCATCCTCTTGACGCAGCCAGGTGGGTCAGTAGGGAGCAGCAGAGACCACAGAGCCCTGCAGCTGTCCCCACCAGTAGGAAGCAGTGGGTCCTCAGCCTTCGCCTGCTCAGGGCTACGGTTGCTGGGAAGGCTAAGAGCGCCAGGCAGGCTCGCGGCCTGAGCCAGGGGGACAGCAAGAGCTTTGGAAGAGTAACGGTGACCAGCACCGTGCACCATCTCCTCTTCCCCATGCTCCTGTGACTAGACAGGGCTGGAAGTGTAACTGACTGGAATTAAATCCTAGCAGTGCGGCCTGGGCAGCTTTTTAACATCATCTCCTCTCCGTCCAGCTTCTGTTTCTCTCCCCACTTTTGGTCTCTCTCCCTCTGCCTGCCTTCCTGCCTCCCTCCGTCCCTCTCCCCCACCCCTCCCTCCCTTGCCCCTTTTCCCATCCCCCTCCCCGTCCCATCGCAGCTTCCTCATCTATAATACAGACGTACGATAGCACCTGTATCGTGGGGCTGTTCAAGGGTCAGGGTTGCATGACAAGACTGGCAGCGGCGCTCGGCCCGCTGCCTGGCACCTGCCAACCACGGAGGCAGAACCGGCCCCCAGTAACAGAGAGGCTGTGCCAAGCTGGAAGCCTGTCCTGCCCAGCCGATTCTTCGCAGCGCCCAGGAGGTGGGGAGCACTCTGCAGGCTCAGCACTGTGTCCTCTCCTCCCTCCCTGCACATCGGCCCCACCCCACCAGCCCCATGGGTCCTGCCAGCGCACTACTCCCCCTTTAGCTAACTCCACTCACCAGGATGGCTCTGCCTCTGAAGGTGCCGGGACAACAGGCCACAGCTGAGTGAGCCTTGTGCTGGGCGCCACGGCACCCACGTTCCACCCCTTCCTGGAACATTCCAGCCTAGGGGCTTGGCCTCTGCTGCTTCCTCTGCCTGCCAAGTGCTTCCTTCCAGCCCCTGGGAGGCCGGTTACCTCCTGTCTGTCATGTAAGACTCAGCTAAACACCACCATCTCTGCTGGTGACACACAGGCCACCAGACACACTCTAAAATATCACTCCCCTTTATTTCCTTGCTGCCTCCCTTGTCCTCTGAAAGCATTCATCTGCTTCCTGTTCTTCTCCATCACCAGAAGGCTGGTGGGACCTGGAGCAGGAGGTCTCCTCCATCTGGGGAAGACCTCATCCCGATTTGAGGGAAACAAGTTGAACACAGGCCTGGCCTCAAAGCCCAGGCTGCACCTCTGAGACCACAGTCTAGAATTGAGACAGACTTGCAGAAGGGTGATGAAAACAGCCCGCTGTGGGTTAGTGTCCATCTGCTCACCTGGAGGTGTCCCTCTTGCTCCAGGTGGCAGGTGCCAGGTGAAGCAGGGGAGAGGCTCTGGGTGACTTGACACAGAAGACTCAAGCCAGGCACGCGTGGGCATAGAGCCCAGGCCAGAACCTACACAGTGACAGCAGCAGGCCACAAGAAAAGGGGATTCGGACCCAGAACCCAGTAGCTCTGCCACTAACGCTGTCCAAGGAGAGGCTGGCAGCACAAGGGCACCAGAATGGGAGCAGAGGACGGACACTGCTGCCACCCAGTGGACAGAGCGTCTCCTTCCTTGCTGGCAGAAGGGCCTGCATATTTTGACTCAGCAGGCCTGGAGTGCTGGAAGGTGGGACTCTCTGTGTTCCCATCAGGTTCCCACCGAAAGGCCCAGCACTGTTCCTGTTCGGTAGGCTGTAGGGGTGTGGGCGAAACACAGTGTTTAGATTTCACCAATGCATTAGAGCAGAAGGCACATGTCTCCAGCAGTCTGCAGAGCACTCCCTGCACCTGGAACACACACAGCTCATCCCTCTTGCCTCTTTCGTCAGCTGCCCTGGAAGCCCCCTCCAGAAGCATTTTCAGTTACGCTCTTGGGCTCCCTCGATGTCTGGCATTAACTCAAAACATTTGCCCTTTCTGGTCATTCTGACTGCGGAAGAGTCGCACAATGCCAGAAGAGGCGAGTAAGGCAGGTGGGGACACCACGCAATGCTTCCACAAGCCTGCTGCTCCACTGGGCTCCAGCATGGCACCCGCCTCATCCAGGATCGCACCTCATGCTGACACGAAGGCACGGCGAGCTGCCTCGGGACGTGGAAGGAAGTCCTGCAGCTCATGCCTGGGAAGACAGCATTTTGGGTCCCACGGTCACAAACAGCCACTGAAAGAGTCACAGCTCAGAAGAGAAGCAGAGGAGAAAATGCCCATGCTGGAAACACAAGTCCTATATCCACAGATGAGCTGGAACGTATGGAGCTTCTTACGAACACGGTCATCAGCCACACGCACTTAGTTATAAAGCAGCTGCAGTCTTATAAGGGCAGGACTTCCTGGGCTTAACGGAAGCACAGCAGCAGGAAAAGACTGCTGAAGTAAAAGCAAAATGAGAACAACTCTCAGAGTGCGGGGAGAAGGGTACAGATCAGACGCGGGAAGAGTGAGATGCAGGGAGCCTGGCCAGGACAGGTAAGCAGACAGGAACGCTGAGCCGTGGCGAGCCAGACAGGCGCTGAGGAAGGCTTCCCAGAGTCCCAGACAAGCAGGCCTCCTCAGGGGGAAGGCACACGGGGCACTTGAAAACTTAATGAAAGAAAGCAACACCTAGGTGCCTCCTGGTAACCTTTTTACAATTTCAAGAATAAAGAAGAAATATCTGCAAGTATCCAGAAAAGGCAGATTTCCCATAAAGGAGCAAAGTCAGACTGAACTCACATTTTTTCTCCTGCGATTCTAGATGCTGGAAGACTCAGAACAATATCTACAGAGTTTTAAGAGAAAGTCGCTGTGAATCAATAATTACGCACCCTGGTCTGGGGAGATAGCTCAGTGGTCTAAGTGCCTGCCTGGCAAGGGCAAGGACCTAGGTTTGATCCCCAGTACCGCATGCCATGCCAGCCCACTGAAACCAGGGGTGGTGGTGCCGGCCTGTAATCCCAGCACTGGGGAGGCTGAGACAGGAGGATCACTACGAGTCTGAGCTGCATAGTGAGACCCTGTACCAAATAAATAAATAAATTACTAACTAAATTTTTAAAATAATAATGACACACCCTGCCACGTTACCACTTCTGTATGAAGATAATGGGAAGACATTCTCAGATATCAAGGGGTGAAGGAAGTGCATAGATCAGAACATCCTCAAAACATCTGCTTAACAATCTGCTGCACCTGACAGGAAAATCAAGAAGGGTAAGCAGACAGCTGCCAGAGGCCTCGGCGGTGCTCGCTGACGCTCCTGAAGGAGCACGCAGGCTAGCCCTGTTACACACGTGACAGTCGCCCTGAAGGGCCTGGAAGCTAGACCCAAACTGTTCAGTTTATGAAGTTTTAAACTGCCAAATGACATGCAAAATATTCCGTGTACTGGGTGAATAAGCTTTTATTTCTGGCTTACAACACTGTAGATGAACAGGCCTCCGCCACATGCTGGGGACAAGCACAGCAACAATATCCGCACTGCTAACCTGACAAAATGCTCGTGCTGTAGATTTAGTTCCCCTAATAAAAACCCTATCCATGAAAACAGGAGGATCGCTAGGTGCCTGAGCTGCGTGGCGAAACCCTGTACCAAATACATTTTTAAAAAAAGCCTATCTGTTTCATGACGTTAATACTGATTATGTAAGGAGAAAACTCCCAAAGCACTGGTTGCACAGGGCAGGATATGTCTGAAACACTAACCTGGGAAAACCAGTAATTAATGTGCGCTGTTGTGAGTCAATTTGTCATTGAGCTGTGGACAAAAATAGAACATACAAATTCCAAGTTTCTGGAATTGAAATGGAGTGACAACTCAAGAAAATACCAAGGAGAAAATTGGAAAATTTGCATGAAAGACATTGAGGGAGAGACAAATTGTGCTCATAATTGTAAATTCCCAATTAATAAGATCTAAATTGAGTAAAAAAGATCCATCTTGGATCTAAAATATGTTTGTATAAAACAAAGGCCAAGAGGGTTTAAAAGTAATAGAAACTTTCAAGTCACTGAGATGGACAGCAACATTGTTATGAGACAGAAGTAAAAACAGCACCAGACACTTCGCATGGGAGAGCACTTACGTGGCATTCGCATCATTTCGGCTCCGTATCTCCTCACTGTGGTAGCAGACACAGACATGTGCATATTGAGGCACATTAAAATTGGCATTATTCTGGGATATGGCTTAGTAGAATAAGTGCTTGCCTGGCAAACCCAAGGACCTAAGTTCAATCCCCAGTTCTGCCAAAAAAAAAAAAATCCTTCAAAGCCGGGCGTGGTGGCGCAGGCCTGTAATCCCAGCACTCGGGAGGCTGAGGCAGGAGGATTGTTGTGAGTTCGGGACCAACCTGAGCTACAAAGTGAGCTTAAGGCCAGCCTGAACTGCATAGTGAGACCCTATCTCAAAAGACAAAAAAAAAAATTAGCATTATTTAACATACTTAAAATTCATCACTTCAACAGAAAATGCACATAACAAAAGAGGAAGCTGAGAGCAAGAGGCTGTGGCTGAGGCAGTGGGGAGTGCTCTGCAGGGACTGGCAGCAACGCGGCTTTCATGGGAAGCATATGCCATATACCTTGGTCCTCCCTCCTCCTCTGCCTAGCAGCCCGAGCACCCACAGTTTGGGAGCATAAACAGTCCCAAGCAAAACCTCGATGCCTGGAAGGCCACCCCACAACACACAGAACAGAAGAGGGCTGAAGTGTGGCCGGGCCCACACGTTGGGGCTGAAAGCCAGACTGAAGGCCTGTGCGGGGTGGGGGACGCCGGGCCATAGCCCAAGAAGCGGTTCCCAGACCCCAAGAGGCTCAGAGAAAGTGACTCAGAGACGGGCAGCAACACGTGTGACCACTGCAGGGCTCTGAGAAAGCGGCCGGCTCCCAGGATAGAGCAACGCTAGGCAAGTGGGGTGCCAGCAACAGAAATCCAGAAAGTCCCCAGATGGGACCTGCTGCGGCAGCCCGTGCTGGGCAAGGAGCACTTACGCAGCTGCTGGAAGCCACCACAGCTGCCACAGGCTCCTGCAGTGTCTAATGTCATCAGGGTCGTTCGTTTAAATGTTCTTATTTAGAGATCTTTATTGCTTTTGCTTTATTTTTAAAACTACAAAAGTGAAATGCACTTACTGCCATGAGAGAAACACGTGACGCCCATCACCCACGCCAACACGCTCGCTCCGCTCCCACGTTTACAACCTGGTTTGTATCTTTACCTTTCCTCCTACACTTATAAAAATATGCAAACATAACTTCATCCACAGGAAGCATCTGTTGCACCAGTTTCTTTCTTTTTCTTTTTTTGTATTTTTTTAGTAAGGGTCTACAGGGTTTCACTACGCAGATCAGACTCGTAGTGATCCACCTGTGTTCGGCCTCCCAAAGAGCTGGGATTACAGACCAGGACCACCATGCCCAGTTTCAGCCGCATCGCAGTGAGCCCCAAGGATGGGGCTCACTGAGATGCACAATGGGGATGGAACCCCAGCCACTGCGTCTGCCTAAGCAGGTGCTTTAATCTGCTGATCTATTTGGCTGGCCCTCAGTTTCTGGAAGGATATCATACAAAACGTAAGTTTACGGAACTGTCACTTAATCAGGTTAGGGACCAGCGAGGAAATATCCTAGGCTTCACAAGTCACACCAGACGCTACTATAGCTAGTCCAGACGCTACTATAGCTAGTCCATGAACTCTGCCTTGCATCACAGAAGCAGCCATGAAAGCATGTAAATGAATGGCATGGCTGTGTGCTGATAAAACTTTATTTATAACAATAGACAGAGGGGCTGGGGAGATGGCTCAGTGGAATAAGCACTTCCCTGGCAAGCACAAGGGCTTAAGTTCAATCCCTGTATCTGAAAAAAAAAAAACCCAGGCAGAAGCAGTATTTGTTCCCTAGAGCACTGTTTGCAAACTCCTGATCTTGGTCAACAGCTACAGTCCTAAACCATTAATTTCTTTTTTGTTTTAATTATTTAGATATTTTATTAATTAAGCTTTGAACATAATAAAATATGGTGTGACATATATGCATAGAAAAGTTTACAAGTTATAGTTGTGCAGCTTGATGAATTTTCACGGAGGAATCCACTTGGGTAACCATTTCCCCTTTCAAAGGAAGAGCACAAACAGCTCCACAGAATCCCCACAGGTGTGCTATATAGTCACTGTTTTCAGCAACTGGGTGATGGCCATTAAAGTGGATACATTCTAATTAGGTCCACACCAGCCCTTGCCACTGTAAAGTGAACATCAATAAACATGCTTGTTTTACACTACACTTCTTTGCATGGCGGTGTTTTATTCCAGAAGGATCCATTCCCTAGGGATCCATTCCCTCAGGGAGGCTGAGCGACAAGGTGTGCCTCTGTGTGCACACTATACTGGACCTTTCTGGGCCACTATCCCTGGACAGTGACAAGTCACAGCCTGGAGGTCCAGCAATGTCTCCTGCAGTGTAACTCTGCAAGCACTCTGAAGCAGCGACTGCACCCACTCGTCCTGGGGTTTGGAGGCCTCACTCAGCAGCCTGCTCTTACTCACAGGAGGACCTTGAGAAAAGCTGAGAAAGCACATTGAGTGAGAAAGCACCCGCTTCCTTCCATCTCCTCAGGCCCAGCACCCCGGATTCCAACATCCGGAACACCACCTACAGCTTCCCAAGCCTTGGTGCTCACAGAGAAGACCAGGCTGTGAGGACAGCTGTCTGACGCATATGGAAGAAGATGGTTGGTGCCAACAGAGGGAGACTCCCCAGCACATGAGTTAACTCAACGTTGCTACAGCAGCCTGGAAGAGAAGCAGTGACACGGTTGTCCTGCGGGGTGCCTCCCACGGCGCTTGCTCTCCACTGAGCATGCCCTGAAGTGCTACCTTACTGCCCCAGGAGCTCCTTTAAATGGTTAACAAGCATAAGGCAATGCAGCCCGAAGGGGCGCGAGTCCCACCAGCGCCCCAGCCCCAGAGCCCACATGTATGTGTGAAGCGTGGCGCAGCCCACTGTCCACACACGTGTGCTTCTCCAAGGGCAATGTGGATGGATTTCATCCAAGCCTTGACTGCAGCTCTGACATCAAAGAAGAGGATGAACTGGCTAGGGGTTAGGGTGACAGCCTCATATGTACCTGTTAAAATTCAGCCATTCTGCATTGCAGATGGGTATGCTGCACTGTGGGCAAATTTTACCTCAGAAGTTTAAAAATGGTAAATTTCATATCGCAGCTGTGTGCATGCTGAAGTGATGTCACAACTTACATTGAAATATGTTGAAAATAAAGTGCATTGAGGGTGGCGAGGTAGACTTCAGTGATGGACAAACTGTGACCTTGCTCTATGTTGGCCATGTTTCATAATAAAAAGGAAAACAATTACAAACCAGTATACTCAAAATTGGAAATGCTCCAGACCCCAACAATTCTGAAGCACCAGTAAGGACAAAAGCGAACAATCTCACACTATGAAGCCTTGTCTCCTGCACAAAATTCTTGGGCGTGCTGGATAAAGCAGCCTTCAGAGGGCGGGCACAGGTGCACAGAGACAGACACAGCCCCGGCTAGACCTGCGCCCCGCCCCCTGCACAGCTCTCGTAGGGGCCTGCAGAGACACTCCAAGGTCAGAAGTCTGAGATCCACTGCCTGCTGGGTCCTGGGTATTCACACAAGGTCTACTCAAGCTGCACCGGGAAGGGGTGCTGAGAGCGTGAGACCGGCCTTGTCCTTCCAGGCGTGGCTTTTCTCCGGGCCTCTGAGAGCTGGGCCTTCTGGGCACACATAGTGAACAATGTCCTAAAACAGCGTCTGGGAGGAACAGCTTTGGAGATGGGGACTGCCCCTCGTGGATCACTTTAGGATCCTTTGCTTCCTGGTACTGGGTATTCCTAGTACTCCGCCACTACTCTGAGCTAAACCCCCCAAACTTTATTTTTCAACTTTGAAACAGAGTCTCGCTACTAAGTTGCTAAGTTGCCCCTCCCTGAGACCTGCCTCCCAGAGTGCTGGGATGGAGGTTTGTTATTACCCCCTGCATGGCTGGGCAATAATATTGGGGGCATATTCATATACTTGTTCTTGGTTTCATTTCTTTTTTCTTCCCCTTTTCTCTTTCCACTGTAAGCACAAACCTGGTCCAGGGGAAGCATGTGTCAGAGCAAGCAGTAAATACAACCTTAGGTCCATTCCAGCTCTGTAGCCAAATGTTCCAACCTTATGGTGTTTGAAAACAGATCACATTTCAAAAGAGATTTATGGATATAGAGGGCCTTTAAAAATAGGTATGGTAGGGCCAGCCAGATCGCTTAGCAGACTAAAGCACCTGCTTAGACAGACACAGGGACTAGGGTTCCATCTCTGGCATGCCATGCCAGCCTACCCCTGGGGCACACTGAGACAGCAATTGAGACTGGGCGTGGTGGCGCACACCTATAATCCCAGCACTTGGGAGGCTGAAAACAAGAGGATCACCGCAACCCAATCTGTGCAGTGAGACCCTGTAGGCCCTGTACTAAATACATCACAAGAATGTAAGCCGGGCATGGTGGCGCATGCCTGTAATCCCAGCACTCGGGAGGCTGAGGCAGGAGGATTGTTGTGAGTTCGAGCCCAGCCTGAGCTACAAAGCGAGCTTAAGGCCAGCCTGAATTGCATAGTGAGACCCTGTCTCAAAAAAAAAAAGACAAAAAAAAAAAAAAAAAAAAAAAAAAAAAAAAAAAAAAAAAAAAAAAAGAATGCAGAGCATGCCCATGGATAACGAAAGAAAAATGAAGATGTCCAGAAGTCCCAAGGGATCAGCAGGACCCCACAGATGTCCAGGTAGCGGCTGATCCTGCCTCCTAATGCACCCCAAGGGCTTAGAATGTGATTGTAAGGCATGAGAAATTCAAGATGTACTGCGGAATGAATAACTTAATAACCTGAAGAAAGACTGAATTCTAGCAGGGCTGACACACCAAAACACAGGGCAAGGGAGTCACATTCACCAGGAAATACCAGTCGCCCACACCCCTGGCTATCTCTGGTCTCTGTGCCTCTGCATCATTTAGTTCCTTGGCTGAAAATGGAGGTCACGACAAGAACTGTGGGTCTGGATGGAGCTCAAAGCTGAGACGGCCACTCACTAACTCCACACTCTGCAAGATGCCTATCCAGCTGCCCCTGGGCCGCTCTGGCTTTTGACATGTGGGTGCCTGTGCGAGTCTGAGGGACATTGAGCTGAGGAGATTCTGCACGGCATTATGCACGACAGGGGCCAGAGCACCAACTGCGGGCCCCAGAGGAGCACTACAGAAAATGTTCTCCGGTCTTGAAGAACAGCTTGAACTTTGGACTCAATCATGAATTCAACTTGGACCCGACTAGGAAATTACCACCATACTAGGGGCCATAACCAGTAGGCTGCCACACGTGTAGGGACACTGGCTTCATAAGTGCGCAGCTCTGATCTGGCTTTCTGCCGCTGCACTGGCTGCTCCTGTGACACCCGGGCCTTGAGGGGCCAGCGTGCTTTGGTGTGATTCTGCATGTGTCCTTAGCCTGCTCTCCATGATCTAGAAAACAAGGTGGCCACAGCTCCCAAGAGCAGGTCCCGCTATAGTTTGCTGCAGACCTGGGGACTATACTAAGATGTCTGTGTGGTAATTCCTCCAGGAATAATGGGAGAAGCTGGATCACCCACTGATCTTCAGCTACTGACTTCATCAGGCATTAATCCGGGTCCATCTGCAATGACCCGATGTCTGTGGGATCCTCCAGTGGGGTTCACTGGCACCACACTGGCTTAGTGGTCCACAGCATTCAGAAGGCTCGAGACATAGCAGTGAGCCAAAGCAGGCCTGGTCATGCCCTCATGGAGCTAAGGCTCCGTGGGGGATGCAGCAAGCTCAGCACCAATCCGCAGCCAGCAACAGCTCAGGGTCTCGTGGGCACCAGGAGGCTGGGCTGCAGCAGTGTACTTAGAAGCCGAAACAACACTGCACAGCAGGAGGCAGGACACAGAGATGGGCAGCAGTCTGCAGAGGATGCCCAGAGGGCTCAGGACAGAGAACAGAGAGCCATGGTAGATCTGGCCCGTCTTGAATACAGCGGGAAACCACTGACAGTGTTTAAGAGGAGAGGGCTGGATCAGGTCCCACGCTGGCAACGACGAGGATCTCAGGACCCAGGGCAATGGGAAACCTTCCCACTCCGGCCGTGTTGGAGCTTCCAAGGAGCTTGCTGTGTTCAGGTCTAACCTAGCAGCCATGCCCTGGGCTGGCAGAGAGCTGGAGGTCTGAGCCCTGCACATGCTTGGAGGGGCTGGATGAAGTGGGACAGTTCCTTGGTGCCCACAGGGCTGTGTCGGCATCGGGCTGCAGAGGCTCCCCAGCAACCTTAGCTCTCCTTCTCTGAACTGTAAGCCTAAAACCTAATGATAAAGCCAGGAGACTTGGGTGAGTACAGGCTCCCAGGGTCCTGGATGCTCTCGGACCCTGCCCAGCTGTCCCTGGCTTATGTAGGTGCTGCTGTCCATGGCTGCCATGTCCATGGATGCCCTCCATAGAGCTTCAGCCCCCTGAGCAGGGAGGCTCTTGAGCCTCTAACCCCAGCACCCTAAAGCAGAGCCCGCCTGGGCAGCTATACCACAACGCCAGCACTGAACGGCCTGCACAGCACCAAGGTATCTGTCACAGCTGCAGAGCCCAGGAGAGCGGAGGCCAGGCTGCAGCAGGCTCAGCTCCAGGGAAGGGCCCGCCTCCTGGCTTGGCCGCCATCTTCCTGCACCCTCCTGTGGTGGGGATGGTGACGCTCCCACACACTTTTTGCTCCTTCATAATATGGGAACTGACCCCAGGCCCTTCCTACTAAGCTACATTCCAAGCCCCTTAATATTTTTTCAAATACAGCCTTGGTAAGGCACTAAGTTACTCGGGCTGCTCTTGAACTTGAGACCCTCCTGCCTCAACCTCCCAGAGTGCTACGATCGCTCCGCCGTTAAGGCCACCGGTAATCTCATCATGAGGCAGTGCCTGATGTCACTCCCTGACTTCTCCCAGCTAATTCTCAAATGCTATCACACTGGGGTTGTGGCTCTAGCCTCCAGCGTGGCCCAACCCAGAGCACAATGGGACTTCGCTGCTGCCTCGGGATCTGACCATGGGCTCCTCTGTGGGCCCAGAGTGCATAGCTGTGGTGAGCTGAGGTCCGCACCTGCCCGCCCACTCCTCTCCCGTGAGCAACCTGAGGAGGCATCTAAGCAAGTCCCATCTCAGCTGTGATAGAAAACCCAAAGCAGCAGGACCAGCCTAACAACGCTGAGTACAGCGCATGCCCAGCCTGGGGAGGGCTGTGGATGGCAGGGCACAGTGGCAGGGAGGCCGGGTGTGGGTCCCTCTGCTGCCATGACCTTGATCAGGGCATTTGGCTTTGCTGAGTCCTAGTTTCCCCTCCTTCAAAAACACCACTGCCCCTGGCAACCAAACACCAGAGCACTCAGCCAGCCACAAAGTGTCACTAAAACCTGGGAGCTGGCAATGGATGCCTCCAGAACCCAAGCATGCAGAAACCCTACCCCTCACTGTAAGGGAGCCCCAAGTGTCCTGCCCTCCATTATGGGATGTATTGTGTGGACACAGAGATGTTCAGCTCCTTGTCCCAGTGCTGTGAAGCTCACCCTACCTGGCCCTATCAGACGTAACCAACTAAAGGGAGGTCATATCAGCCAGGGTCCCACCCAGCCAAAGGCTGGCGGCCCACAGAAGAGATGTCCAGGGTAGGACTCTGTGAGAATGGAGGCAGACAGCGGAAAGACATAACTGCAGGCCAAGGGGCAGCAAAGTCTGCCAGCCACCAACAGAAACACCGGCACAGGCTCTCGGAGGACGGACACACACACACACACACACACACGCACTCTGACACCTTAACTCCAACCTCCAGCCTCCTCAGTGCTGGGATGGCAAATGACAGTGTTAAGCCACCTGGCTAGTGACACTAGACGATGAACAGACCCCCCCCCCCCATTCTTCAGTGTGTCCCAGGATTGCCTGGGAACTCTCACAGGCTGGGGTACACCTATGATGAAAGGAAGAAGTGGACCTTGAGCTCAACAGAAGGTAGCGTCCATCAGAACAGGGACTCCCCACAGAAGACCCAAAAGAGCCACTCGAGCTGAACCACAAAAGAAGTAAATAAATAGCAGAGAGGGGAGAAGCAAAAGTAAGCTAGAGAAAGTAATACCTGAATATATGATACAGTCCTGAAGAGCCACAAAAATCTGCGTGAAGATGTGTGTGACCCCCCCAAGCCCATTTCCTGGTGGGCAGAATGGTGCTGTACTTGCCTGAAAGGTGAAACAAGACACTGCCTTCAGTGTTAAGTGACTGGCACACTCAACATTGTGCTGAATGTCAGCTATTGCTATCAGTAACAGAAGCACATGTTTTGGAAACACACTTCTTTGGGCCTCAGCTACTTCATTTACAAAATGAAGATAACATAACGGCAATCTTTGCAGTGCTGCTGAGAGAAAGACCAGGTAAGAGTTTGCACCCTGAGAATGCAGGGGTATCCCCATGTGTGTATGCGATCACCGCAGTAACGCTTTGGGTGTAGTTCCTGAGGATGGCCACTAGATGGTAGCAGAGCTTCAGTTTTGCTCCTTGGGTGCCTTGCGGGCCATCATAGGCAAAACTGTTTCCCTTGAACCCCAGCTGCAGGACCAGGCTCTCCCAGGACACAGCAAGCACCCCACTGAGCAGCAGCAGCAGCCCTTTGCTTTCCTCTTGGAGGGAAAACATTATGGTGAAATGCACATTTTCTGATAGCTCACCGAGCTTTACATGCAATTTAAAAGAGGAATTCTATTTTAAACGGATATATTTGTACTTTTAAAAGTACCTCCGAACCCTGGGATCAGCACATCAGAGCTACTGAACCAGGCTGGGGCCTCAGAAATAGACCTCATTTTTGCAAGTCATAAAACCTTGTTCACATGAACCGCTGCATAAATCCACAGCAGACCCTGTCACGAGCCTGCGCAGAACTCCCTCCACGTTGGCTCCGTCCACACCCAGCCGGGTGCAGAGCTGACTGTGGCTGAGGCCGAGCACTAGCCTGCCTAGCACAGGTGATCGCCAACTCTGCCTGGGCCGGGCCCGCTTCCCACACCTGCGGCCAGCGCCGCAGACCCGGCCTTCCTCTCTCTCCCCATCTTGCTGCGCCTCTCCTGCGGCCCACACTGTCTCTTCTTTAGTACAGAATATTCCAGACAGGCAAGAAGTGTATAGGGCAATTAGCAGCAACAGCGTAGCCACTATCGAGTTAAGAAAAAGCACTTCCGGCGCCGTCAAAGCCCAGGATGGCCAGTCCGGGCTCCCTCTTCTAAAGCAGGACATTCTCCCACATCTAGTGTTGGCCAGCGGGGTTCCATTTTCCCCACGGGCTCTGTTCCGGGAAGAGCCAGATCGGCTCTGCTGAGCACAGGAGACAGACTCACAGGGAATGGGAAATGGGGTGGGAGACGCAGAGCCCCTCGAAAGCTCCCCAGGGAATCAGTCAGCATTTGAGGCGGTGGGCCTAGGAGCCACCTCATCTCACCATTACGCATTGTACTTATGCGTCAGAACACTACACCATGCCCGGAACGTGCTCAGTGATGAGGGGGCAGAGACATTTTAAAAAGCAAGTCGAAGTCCGAGCCCGGTCATCCATGAGCCCAGCTGGCCCACGGTGCTGAGAGCTCCGCTGGAAAAGGTACATCCCCAAGGGCGCCCGGCGCCCGCCAGCCCTCCCCGCCACCCGCCAGCCCTCCCGCCACCACCCTTCCACTCCTCCACTCCTCCCCTCCTCCCACGCAGGAGTCCAGGCCACCTACCGACCACAATGAGGATGTCCTTGTCGATGTGGGCCTGGATGTAGATGCGGCCACGGCGTTCCGTGTGGTCGGTGCCACAGAGGCTGGGGACATTCATCACACAGCGCTTGTGCACATTCATCATGCAGGCTGCAAGGTCAGAGGGCAGGTGAGCGCGGGCGGGCAGGGGTGCCAGGGGTCTGCGGCTGGGCCCTCCCTGGGAACGCGAGACCTCCCTCTCACCAGCTTGCAACCCCCCCCCGACAGACACGGGGACCCAGCGTGTCCTCACGGCCCCAGGCACTGAGGCAGGAGTCACTGGCCGAATGCCCAAGGCCAGTGGCTAGGAGAGAGGTACTGGCGGTGCAGCCACCAGCTCCGGGGACTCTGGCCGCATCCACAGGAGGGCCTGCCCACCACTGAGTTTAATTAATTTAACTTTAAGATCGCCAGGAGCTGGGATACATGTGTGCCATCTTCCTGTTCTTAATTCTGGGCAGCAAACAGGCTGCATTCTCTGGAAAGTGGGCCACAAGTGTGGTTTTCGGGCAGTGCTCCCACCCACCCTAGGTGCCACAGAGGCCACCTGGCAGGCCTCCAGGAGGGGGCACTGCTGGAAGCCGGAACAGTGGGGGACTGGAAGAATCTAAGCAGACCATGGGGTCCACCGCAGGAATCCGTGTGGCCTAAGGCAAGAGGAGTAAGCGGAGCCTGGGCCTATGCTGTCCCACTGCCATGCTCCATAGCCATGACTTTCTGGAGGGGCTGGGCAGCAATAGCAGTGCCAGAAGCTGACCAGGAGCCCAGCATTCTCTAGGGGCTGCTCCACCCAGGGGACGAGGCCAGAAGGACCAGCCAGGGAGATGAGAACTCCTGCTCAGCCCACCCCAGCTACAGGACACAGCAGAGAGATGAGCAAACAGTTGCATGGGGGCAGAGAGCAAGGGAGAGAGACAGGGATGGAGAGACAGAGTAGGAAAGAGACAGTGATGGGGTGAGACAGAGAGAGGGACAGAGACAGACAGAAAGAGGTAGAGTGACAGACAGAGAGAGACAGGAGATAGAGACAGAGTCAGGGACAGAGACAGAGACGGAGACAGAAAGACAGAGGCAGAGACAGAAAGACAGAGACAGAGAAAGACAGTGAGAGATAGGAAAAGAGAAAGACAGAAAGTGAGAAACAGGGACAGAGACAGAGAGGTAGAGAGACAGAGAGAGAGATACAGGGATAGGAACAGAGACATTGAGAAAGAGAGTCAGGGAGATGGAGAAAGAGTGAGAGACAGGGACAGAGATAGAGACAGAGAGGTAGAGAGACACAGAGAGAGGGATACAGGGACAGAGACAAAAAGATGCAGAGAGAGACAGTGTCAGAAGAGACAGACAGATAGGCAGACAGTGACAGAGTGCACCCCAGGGCCTGAGCGGCTGCTCACAATGCAGCCCTTACAGGCAGAAGCACCATCCTGCCTGTGGGGCCCTGTGGGCAGTCCATCCTGCCTGGCACAAGGACTCCAAGCCCTGTGGGCAGAAAGCACCAGCCTTGCAGTGTCACAGGTGCACAGCTAAGGTCCTGCTGGCAGAGTACTCCTGGTCCTGGAACAGCTCTGCTCCTCTCGCAGCATCTCTGCTCCTCTCCCTCTTTCTCTCTGTGGCCCACAGGTACCAGAGCAAGGTCTCAGACCACACAACACAGCACGTGTGTGTGTGGGGTCTTTGCATCCTCAGCTCTCAGAGCCCCCAAGACGTCTGCCTAAGGGAGGACCTGCCGGCCTGCCCTTCCCAGCTGAGTCACGCTCCTGCTCTTTGGGGTAAGCCTGGGTGCTGCAGGGAGGCAGCCTTCTCTACAGGAAGAAAGCATCGACTTGCACATCTGCGTGCAAACAGAGATGGGCAGCTTCAGGACCAGATCCACTCTGCGCCCACAGCCGTGGACAGGTCCCTCCCATACCGGCTAGACACCATTGTGTGCCGCCCTGTGCCCAAAGGGACTTGAGGGAGCACACACCAGCAGAAGCAGCGTGTCTGCCAACGGGACTCACCTGTGGGCACACTCAGAGTCCTTGGCCTCGTTGCCCAGCCCAGCGAGCCCAGCAGAGTGAAGGCAGGGTCCCACATGGTTCCCTCACCCACAGGACAATCAGCCCCCCCTAGACACCGGGAACTAGGCCCAGACAATCCCTTCCTGACCACCAACCCACTGGACAGGACAGCTGGCTGACATTATCAGAGCCCACCACAGACCTGAAGGACAGCCTTACAGTGTCATGGGGTAAGTAAGTGGTCATTACTTTAGGTCACCTGGTCCTGGGAAGGAAGAGTCACTACGCAGTGAAGTGACAGGGACTGGCCCCTGGACTGCAGACCCAGGCCCCAGGCCACCAGGAGGCAACCCCACCCCGCCCGCCCCCGCCAGCCACAGGCCGCAAAGGCGGAGGCAGTGGTACTTACTGTCGCATCTCATCCCCTGGTGGATGAGGCCATACAGCAGCGACCCGCAGTGGTCACAGAACGTGGGGCTGGAGTAGGTGTGGATCTTAAACTTGTGCTTGCTCCGGGGGTCCTGAGGTCAAGAGAAGCAAACAAGACAGGTCAGGGAGACGCGGCCATTCACACTGCACTGTTGCCACAGAGCTCACCAAGAGGGGGCCTTGGCCTGGCACTGCTCAGCGCGTGGGGACCGGGGCGCTGGCCAGCGGCAAGCTGAGGGGTGGGACAGCCGACTGCTCCACTCCACCCCTGCAAAGCCTCCTTCTGGGCCACCTGCGAATTCAACCTGCAGGCTCCAGGACACAAAGCGACTGTCACGAGAATTCAACAGGCCTCCTTGTGCCTGGCCCCCCAGCCCTTTATGCTGCAACAGAAGCTTCCGGAGGGCTCTGAACTCCAGCTCTGGACAGCAACATTCCCACTGAGAGGCCATCCTCAGGGTCCTCGTCACCTTCAGCAAAAGGCTCCAAGTCTGCTGAAAGGCATTCAAGCAAAGGCACAGGCTCTAGGTCCCCAGCATCCGCCCTGCCTCTCACTAACAGGTTTGAGCTCTAGCAGTCAGCATGCTCCCCAGTGGGAGCTCACGCCCCCATTCTCCCTCGCAGCTGGGGGTGGCCCTGGGGCTGAGGGCTGGCCGTGCAGAGGGTGCTCTGGGGTCACGCCCTTGAGGGGAATGTACATTCGTTCTGGGGCCCTTTCCCTCTTCTGCCAGCTGCAGGAGGCTGAGAACTGCCAGTGTCCACCTTGAACCCAAACTTGAGCCAGGCGTGCAAAGGACAACTGCCCCCTACCAGCCTTGGACTTCACCCTGAGGGCCACTCCCATTTATGTCTTAAGCCATTACATTTGGCTGTCACAGTGGGTCACACGCTGCCCTGCACTGAACATGGCCCACACAGCCTGCAGTACGGCACAGCGGTCACAGTTACAGGCGCCAGAGCAGAAACTGCTTGGATCCTTCCTTGCTCAACAACTCTGGGCAAGCTATCAAATTGTCTTCTGCTTCAGTTTTCTTGTCTGTAAAAAGGAGATAATGATAGCACCAGGACTATCATTACACAGTGAGGCTGCCAGGAAGAGTAAGTGGATTAACCTGTGCCGCGATCTAGGGCACCTGGCGCAGAGCGCCCAGGTGAGCACTGCTGAGTCCTCCGGCGTCACTCTGCCCCCCATGGGATTCCTGCGCACACAGCACTCCTCCACCCCCAGATGGGACGCGGCCTCCACGGCCCTCTTCTTCCCCATGTCCTCTCTGTTCCAGTTATAAAGCTCCTCCTCCTCTTCCCCAGCGAGCACGGAAGCCGCTCTCCCTGTGGAGCGGGGCACGCCAAGGTGAGCACACGAGCCCCAGATTCCAGCCCAGAGCTCCCAACACTCCAGCCTGGCCTCCATTCGGTCACCAGGAAAGAGCCTTTGCTGACACAGGTGCTGGCACCTGCTTGAAAAGTATGTGCTGGTTACAGAGGCAGAAAATGAGCACGTGAGGAAACAAACACACACAGTAAGAGACATTATTTTTCATGCTATTAAGTGATGAGTGTTTCTCCTACAAAAGTTGCTATCCTAAAATTTTATAAATAACCCACATACCCACCCAAAATTATTAAAATTTCAGAGAAATGAAATGACAGTGTCAAGATATCTGGTGGCGCTGCAGGGATGAGAATACAATCTGAATTTTGATACAACCGGAGGAGGGGTGTAGAAAGCAATGGGCATTTCTTATACGGCTAAGCGCCCCCAGGCATAAGTGACCTAGTCCAGATGAAAGGACGCACCCCTACCTAGAACCTGCAAACCAAGGCCCACAGCCGCACTGCTCCTCGCCGCCCCTAGCTAGAACCAACGCGAATATCCTTGGCAAGTAGAGGGATAAAGGGCAAGCCGCTGCCCAAGGGAGCACGGCAGCTGGCACAGGAGGGCCCTCCCCGTCCCTGGCAGCAGGCCAGGACCTCGGAAGCACTACGAGGGCGGACAGACATCCACACGGGGCTCCACGCAGTAGGTCCCATGTATGAGGTGCTGCAAACAGCAGAACTGTGGGGACAAAAAGGGGAACAAATGGGGCAGCTCAGCCTGCAGCGGGCATCACTTGCTGATCTGATGTGTCTGCCACATGTGCTGCCCTTAACATGCTGGGCACAGCTGAAAAGCTCATGGAGCACTTCCACTTAAAATAACCATTACAGTAAAGGACATGTTGCCATCAAACCGCCAGATCCTCTTCCTTATTTCAAACACTTACCCCATCATCCTTGCTACTCCTTGAGCAGTTCAACAAGTCTCCTTCCCATCATCCTTGCTACTCCTGAGCAGTTCCACAGGTCTCCTCCCATCATCCTTGCTACTCCTGAGCAGTTCCACAGGTCTCCTCCCATCATCCTT
>PVKA01021513.1:0-38573 GCA_004027165.1 Ctenomys sociabilis | reverse complement strand
TCTTACTGTAACATCTTTTTTTTTTTTTTTCATTACATACATAGGATTTTTCTTTTGTTTCCCCCTCCTCTGGGTATTTTGGGACAAGATCTCACTATGTAGTTCAAGTTGGTCTTGAGCTCACTGTGCAGCTCAAGCTGGCCTCAAACTCATGGTGATCCTCCTGCCTCAGCTTCCCAAACTAGGGAAGAAATACAGAGGTATACCACCATGCCCAGCTTCATGGATGTCCTCATATCCAATATTTCACTGGATCTTCACAGCAACCTTATAGAACAAGATGGCAGAGCTGAGACTTCCCTTCACTATATTCTGCCCATTCATAAGCTTCTTAAGTTTCTACTAGATATAGAGGTTGGGGGACCACAATGGATGTGGGGCTTCTTCTTCCCACAGATATTATGGCGGAAATGAATTTATCGATGAACTGGAGATACTATGTCAGAAGCGAGCACTGCAGGCCTATCATCTAGACCCACAATGCTGGGGGGTCAATGTCCAGCCATACTCAGGTGATTGCCACATCCAGTCTCATGCAACCCCTCAATGCCTGGCTCCTCAGGCTGATGTCCACCAAGAGAAGTCCTAAGGATTTCCCATAAGGAAAATTAAGGAATAAACTAAGCCCACCTGGATATGTGCATCCTTCTTCATTGCCCTGGGACTCCTATCTCTGCATACCCCTCCCAGGCAGACCCTGTCCCTGAACTTCTGTACTTTCTCTAATGAGGATTGGTGTGGGTCACTCCCTGGGTCTTGAGAAAGTCATGATGATGGCCATACATGTCCTCACCACCCCTGGGTAATCACCTAGTGACCAAGTCCTGCATCTCACACTTTATCTTATTGGTAGATATAATAATGGCTTCCCCATTTCAGGCTCCCCTGCAAACTTTGCAGTGTACACTGCCCTGGTGGAGCCCCATGGTCGTATCATGGGCCTGGACCTGCCTGATGGAGGCCATCTGACCCATGGGTTCATGACAGACAAGAAGAAAGTATCTGCTACATCCATCTTCTTTGAATCTATGCCTTATAAGGTAAGAGACTATTTCTCTCCACAGCTTTGCTTTCATCAGAAAGCTCTGCTATCTGGTTATACCTGTCAGGATAAGTCTTTTTTGTGTGTGTGTTGACCGTAGGCCACTCTACCTTGCATCATTTCTCATTTCCTTGCCTCTCAGCTGGGCCCTGAGAGTCTGAGGGGTCACTAGGGATAACTGGATAGAGAGATGAAAGGAGAGGCTATAGGGAAGTAGCGATGAGGTCACGACTGAGAAGGTCCAGACCAGCAGAGTGGTAGTCACCCCAGTACTATGGGGCAACAACTGGAATACAACTCCTAGCAACTGGTCAGCCACAACTGGACCCCCAGTAACAGCTGCCACCCAGCTCTACTCTCACCAAGTAACACCTCACCTGGATCACCTAGAGGCCAGCAGCTATGAGTATAGCAACATCTCTGGCCTATGAGTATAGCAACATCTCTGGCTCTAGCACCAATACCAGCCACTTCACTTTCAGTAGTCACAGACCTCCACAGCCCACTTAGAGCCAGCCCTGCCACCATTACTGTTCTTGCTATACATACCTGTCCTCAGCCAACCACAACCAGTACCACCCACAGCCCAGCAGTGGAAACAGTACCATTATAGCCAGTGTCTATGACTACCTCCAGGGTATGCAGAGCCCTAGCCAAATTTCGTTGGGTGTCCCCTTCATTTTATATAAAGTGAAGTCAGTGTGAATGTAAGATGCAAGAGCTCATCTGAGGCTTAGTGGTTTGTCTACAAAAACAAGATGAGCCTGGTGTAGTATATGCCTATAATCCAAGCACTATTTGGAGACTGAGCAGGATGGTTACAAGTTTGAGGTCAGCTTAGGCAATTCAGCAACTTAACAAGAACTGTATAAAATCAAATTTAAAAGGACTGGGCATATATCTCAATGCAGAAGCCCTGGGTTCAGTACCCAGTATTTAAAAAATAACTAATAATAATAATAATAAATAAACAGACTAAGAATGATAATAAGAAAAGCAGTAACTTACATATTTTATTATCCAGTGTTCTTTCTTTGGGTTTGGGTTTTGTGGGGGGTTTTTGTTTTGTTTTTTAATACAGAGTCTTGTTATGTAGTTCAGGCTGGCCTTGAACTCACTGTATAGTTCAGGCTGCTTGACCTTGAAATGGTCCTCCTGCCTCAGCCTCTCGAATGGCCCAGGCACCTGCCACCATGGCTGCCAGCACTATGTTCTTTCCAGTACCCAGGAAATGTCTTTTCATGTCCCATATTGTCAAAGGCACTTTTTCTTTTTTGTTTTCTATTTATTACATAAGTAAAAGGGAACAGTGAATCTTATAATCAGCTAAATATTGGAGATGTAATTTCTTGTTTTTAGAAAATCAAGCCAGTGTTTCATATTGGCCTCCTGTGGGTTATGTTGCATTCTATTGAATGTTTTCTCAGTCTGCAACTCAGTCAGGCTTTTTGTTTTTATGCTTTTTTCATGCACGTGACTTTTATGTTTTCCTCAAAAGCCTGGGTGTTCCCAGCCACAGCTCTCCCCATTGGCCAAGGTTGGGCTTGAAGCTTGATTTTTAAACATGTGACAACAGTAAGAAAATATTTTGCCTTTGGACTTGGAACTTAAAAGCCAATCTCTACCATTTCTTTCACTATTGAAAGAATTCTGACAGAGGGTAATTATTGACTTGTTTTCTGAAACCTGTGATGAGACCTTACACAATTTCATACTTTGCTCTACTCCCTGGTGATTTTTTTCCAGGCATAGAAGCCAGGTTCTGTGCTCCAATTCCCTCTAGCCACCCCCATCTTTGGCTGTGCAGACTAGTCACTGGACATAATGGGAGACTACATGGTGGCAGGATTGTAGAAGTATAGAGAGGCAGGATCCAGCACTCTGGCCAGCTTGTGTTGTAAGAGATATGGCTTATTACCAGGGGGCAGCTCCGAACTTGTTCCTCAGTGGGCAGGAGGATTGGATTGGCCTCCATGAGCCATCACAGAGGCCCATTTCTTTCACATCGAGCATCTCTAGGTAGCTTTCCTATCCAGCCTTTCCCCATACCACCTCCTACCATAGACTTTCAGGCCCAGCCCCACTCCCCAAGATTCCCCTGCACCTGTCCAGTGTACAACCAGGTATTTATTTACAGAGCAACACCAATCATGGCCTACTATTGCATTTCTTTTTTTTTCTATTGCATTTTAGCCATCTTGCTCCTATCCTATATAACTGGAAATTCCTTCCCTTTCCCTGGTCCTAGGAATTAAGACTTCCTTTCTGTCTACCATCCTCTGCCCTTGGCACACCAGCTCGTTTGTTTAGTGCTGGGAACTGAACTCAGGACTTATGGAGCAGGCAGGAGGTGGCATTGTTAACAAGAGAAAACAGCTAAATCTGTGTCTCCCTGATACCACAGGTACATCCAGACACTGGCTACATCAACTACGACCAGCTGGAGGAGAATGCCCGCCTCTTCCACCCAAAGTTGATCATTGCTGGTGAGGAACAAGACAGCGAGTGGCCTTATTTGCAGGCAGCACTTATGCCTCCCATAGAAGAAAATGTGAAGAAGATGGTCCCTCCCTAAACTATGGCACTGCTAATTTCTGCCATGCTCAGCTGGGCTCAGGTCAAAATACATTCTTGTCTCTTAAAACACTTATCTCTGTTTGCCACCATTAATACATGGCAAAATAATGCAGAGGCAGTCCCCTGAGCAACACTCAGAAATATAAATCCCTCCCAATCCATTGGAATTGGTAATAGTCAGAAGCCATCAGAACCACCATGACCCTCAAGAGGCAGATCAGAGGCATTGTCTGCAGCACAGATGCAATGTTTTTTGAGGGCAGATTCTATTTCTGTCTTTAGATATATTAGGGGGTAATTCAGGATTTCAGATCTGCACATCCAGAGCCTACTCTGCACAAATGAAGTTGCACTGAAGCCAACTCAGCTGCCCATTCACAGTTCTGATTACTGTGTCACCTCTTCTGTCCCAGGAACCAGCTGCTATTCTCGAAACCTGGACTATGCACGTTTGCGGAAGATTGCAGATGAGAATGGAGCGTATCTCATGGCAGACATGGCGCACATCAGTGGGCTGGTGGCAGCTGGTGTGGTGCCCTCCCCTTTTGAGTACTGCCATGTGGTGACCACTACAACCCACAAGACCCTGAGAGGCTGCCGTGCTGGCATGATCTTCTACAGAAAAGGTGAGCTCTCAAGGGACAGATATTTGCTAGGGCTGACATTTCTCCTATGGGTTCAGGTTTGGTTGAAGAAGCTAGAAAATAAAGTCTGACGTGGAATTTCTTCAAAATACTGATTCATTTACTCAAAAGATCTACTTAGGAATAATAATGGACTTTATAGGAAGAATCTAGAAGGCCACAGCTCTGGCCTCATTTTTGTGTATCCATGTGCTAGAAAAAGAGAAAAAGAATTAGCAACCAGGTCTCGGCCGCCGACATGCCCTCCAGACTAAGGAAGACTCGGAAGCTTTGGGGCCATGTGAGCCACTGCCATGGCTGCATCGGCAAGCACCGGAAGCACCCCGGAGGCCGGGGTAATGCTGGTGGCATGCATCATCACAGGATCAACTTCAACATATATCACCCAGGTTACTTTGGTAAGGTTGGTATGAGGCATTACCACTTAAAGAGAAACCAGAGCTTCTGCCCAACTGTCAACCTTGATAAATTGTGGACATTGGTCAGTGAGCAGACGTAGTGCGATCGGGCTACTACAAAATTCTTGGGAAGGGAAAGCTCCCAAAGCAGCCTGTCATCGTGAAAGCCAAATTCTTCAGCAGAAGAGCTGAGGAGAAGATTAAGGGTGTTGGGGGTGCTGGTAGCTTGAAGCTACTGGACAGGGGCCTCATTAAAATACTAACAGATGGAAAAAAAAAAAAGAACTAGCAACCAGTGTATGTTGGAATAGTGCTGGTTGCCAGTGTCCTTTTGCTTATTATCTCCACAAGTAGATGTTTGAACAAAAGGAGGATGTGCATGGTAACTGGGTGCTATCAGGAGACTCCAGGGTACAGCATTATTTTGGTGAACTTACTGTGGTATATAACATGTTTCTCAGAGAACAGGACTCAGTGATCAAACTTAAGACATTGATGTATAAACTTTAATAAAGTGTAATCATTTTGGTAAGAATTTTCTCTTTCCGGTGCTTTACAAGCCGACATGTAGGTGCTCAGTACCCTTTTTTGGGATCCCCACACCTTGGAAAGCCAAATTAATGGTCAGGTCTTCATTTAGCCAAGCTCATGCTGATATCTGATGCTGCAGCTCTGACTCAGCACTACTCTCAGCTTTGATACTGGTCTCCTTGCCTTGCCTGGCCAAGGCTAAACCCAGCCAGGTGCCTGTTCAGCATCCCAGTGACCTGTGGCCTTTGGGCTCTTTGGAAAACTTTCTTTGGCTGCATGGATGTTTTTGAGTCAGGCAGCCATTTCCATCTGCCTGTTTTCCCATTGGATATGGATGAGATTCACTGGACCCAGGGCCAGCTGATTAAAGGCCCCTGACCTGAACAGAGTCTAATTCTATTGCTCACTCCATGATCTTAGCTTTCTGAGCAGCTTTTCTGGGCCTCCTTTCCTTACCTCCAGAGTGGGATCTGGACTGTTACTTGGGCTGAAATGAATTTACATAAAGCATATCAAAGACTTCTTGGCTCAATAAAAGAAGTCCTATGTAAATATCAGTGCTGCTTATTATTGAGCTGTAGTTCTCATTACTGACCATTATTTAAACAATTTCTCAGAGAGGTTTTTTGTTTTATTTGGCAGAGCCAGGGGTGGAACTCAGACCCTTGTGCTTGCCAGGCAAGCGCTTATTCTACTGAGCCATCTCCCTGGCCCAACAATTTCTCAGAAAGAAACCATTTTCCCCATAATTAGCTATTTGGGCATTACCTCCATCAAGTCATCACCCTGGACACTTTGGTAAAGAAGCTCCCCAAAGCATATGGTTTGCTATAGTCTCATGAAAGGGAATTTCTGTCCTTCAAGTTTCAAGGCCTCATTACGGCCACATTACAATCATATGTGTTTTAAAAAAATGCCATCAAAAAGGCAGATAGACGGTTGAGGTGCTGAAATCAGTGTTCCAGCCAGAATCATCCATCTCTGATGTCCTTGATTTTTGCAAACAAGATATCTGCATCAGGAAGCGAGGGCTCACTCTGCTCCAAAGTACCACAGACCAGCTGTCCTCACCTTCAAGAATAAAGGCTTAACACCCCATAGCCACTCAGGGTTGGAGTCAGAACAGGGAGAAAATGGGGCAGCTTGCAAGACCATATTTTGATGGGGTTTTTTTCTCCACCCAGGAGTGCGCAGCATGGATCCCAAGACTGGCAAGGAGATTCTGTACAACCTGGAGTCGCTCATCAATTCTGCTGTGTTTCCAGGCCTGCAGGGAGGTCCCCACAACCATGCCATTGCTGGTAAAGAGTCACAGAGCTCTTGGGTAGCACTCAAGTTGTACAGTCAGCCACAGTGGCCATTTGCAGTCTGGCAGTCATCCCTTGGTTCCTAATTTCCATTTTACCTGCCCTTCAAAACCTGTACCAGGACTCCTATACCAAGGGAGAAGCTAAGGGATAATTTCTATACAGGATGCTAACAGAGAAGAAAAGGAAAATGGTTGAAATTGGTGGGGACAGGAAGGAAATGGTGTCTGGTCCACTGGGATAACCACCACCAGAGAAACTGGATCAGTCAAGGCTGATCAGTCAAAGAGGACACAAGGACCTCTTTGAAAAACAGATGAAATCATACTGATGATGGCATAACAAAGGGTGAGAAAGACTAGGGTTCAAATTCTGAAGGATAAACTGCTGCTCCCAGATGGTCCCTGACTAGAGATGAAGGCACATCTGACCTTATATGCTGGAGCTAGTTCCATAGCTGCCCAGCTGACTCTCATTGACTTCTTATATTTGAACAAGTGGTTTAGGACATCTGTGATAGTCTCCCTTTTGCAACAATGGCAGTACTCATAATGAAGTGCTCAGGATAAGATGTGGCTTCTCCTGCATAGCACTAGAGTCTTTTTCTTTTTCTTTTTGCAGTACCAGGGTTCAGGACCTTGCACTTGCCAGGCAGGCACTTATGCTGTTTAGCTATCTCCTCTAGCACTAGAGTTTATAAAGAGATGGAGAAAGTAGCCACTGTTGAAGTCTTGAGCATGAGGGCACTCAGAAGGTCTCAGGAAGGTTTTCAGCTTCTCCCACTATGCCTGTTGCTCATCATCCACAGCTCCATTTGCATGGAATGCTAAGCCACACAAATGTGCAAACCCCCATGGGCCTTTCCAGTTGTTCCTAGAAACCTCACGTGGGTACTCAATGCCTGCATTCAAGTGTATGGGTTTTAGATGACCCTCTGTTTTTTCTTTTTTTTTTTTTTTTCTTTCCTTCCCTCCCATTCCATAGTGGGGATTGTGCTCAAGATCCTAGTATTTTCATTTTGTTTTGCTTTTAATTTTAAGTTGGTCTCAGTAAATTATCCAGGCTGGGCTTAAAACTAGTAATTTCCTCCCTCTCAGAGTGCTGGAGTTACAGGTATGCACAACCTAAATTGTGTATGTCCTGTCAGGAAAGTAGCGCTTAAGACTGAATGTGCTAGAGTAGAACAGGGTCCCTCCCATCCAGCTTTAGATCTGAGAATCTGCATGACTTGATATCTAAAAACAAGCCTTTTGAATATCTAAGTAATTATTTTCATAGTCAAGCCAAAAAAGACAGTATAAAGTCCACCTTGCTTAGCTGGATTTCCTGTGGTAGTCTTATAGCACTGAACTTCTATGCCTAAATAAAAGTTACCTAAAAAAAGGACTTCAGAGGGGTCTCTTCTGTAAGTCTGCCTGCAAGTTTAGCCAGTAATTTGTAGGGTTAATTACTTACCAGCCTAATTATTTAAATAAAGAATAACCAAAAATCATATATATTTTCATTAATTTTTATATAACAAAACATATAATTTTATCAAATTGGTTCGGTACAAGAATTGACTGGTTGAAATGACATGTAAACAAATGTGCTGCCCAAGTGATATTCCAGGTAAGCTGTTAAGTAGGTAAAGAAATGGGGCTGGGGAATGTACCTTCATGGTGAAGTATGTGCTGAGCACATGCAGAGTCCTGGATTCCATCCCTACCACCACTAAAAAAAATTACTTTTGGAGAAAATGTAGTCTATACCCCTTGGATGACACTGCAAAAGCAAGGAACCTTGAGTAGAAGGGATGCTTTTGATTCATTGTCCATCTTTGAATGTGTTGTCTCCCTGTCCAGGAATTGCTGTGGCCCTGAAGCAAGCCATGACTACAGAATTCAAAATCTATCAGCTCCAGGTGGTGGCCAACTGCAGAGCTCTGGCTGAGGCCCTTACAGAGCTCGGTTATGAAATTGTCACAGGTATAAGTGCACATGGCAATGGGCACATCTGCTCCCCTTGTGGGTAGATACATTATATCCTCACCCTTAACTCCTCTGGCCAGGATGTGACCTGCAGGGTAGGGTTTCTGGGCAGTGCCACTGCTGCTACAACTTAAGGCACCTCTGGAATGTCAGTGTGCCTTTGGCTAGGGAGCCTCCTTTGTGGCTTTTCCTTTCACCCCACACCAGCTGGCCCCTTAGATAGGCCAAAAATGATGGTTATAGAAGCTGACTTTTGTTCCCCAGTGTAAAAATGACACATTTTCACAACAGCTTTATGGGGATGTACCAAGGGCTCACCTGAGAGGTGAGGCTATAATTATAACATACAGGTGACAAAGAGCCTGAACACCCTGTAGACCTTCCCCTTCCCTAAAATACAAAAAATAAAATTAAATTAAAAAAGCCAGAACCTTTCTCTGAAGTATGGTCTGAACTCAGGGTACTAGGATGTGAGGGTTAATTGGCTGCATTTTCCTGGCAGGTGACTTGCTAGAGCCCTGTTCACTCAAATACAAATCATACTGGAGCTATTGCCTATGAGTAAGCTGTACTTGCCAGGGGAGATTCCCACTGGAGGGTTGCCATTTGCCTCTTTGGTACTGAAGGTACCTCCAGGGAAGACAGTATTTTCTTGCATTACTGTAAGGAAGGTTAGCTTTCCCACAGCTGCCATGTGTGTAACAGGTGGTCCAGGAAGGGCTCCTGGGATCACTTGAGAGCTTTCCCAAACACCCTGCTCTCCACCCTTTAGAGAAGTGGCAGTTCCCCCACCCCAGTCTGATGAATGACACTCCCATCCAGCTTTATGTGTAGGAACAGCAGAGCTGGCAGGGGCTAGGAAAATGCCATCTTGTCAGAGTGGCACTCCTGTCTAATTCATTTCCTTTTCTCCTCCATCCTTCACATCTTTAAATAATAAAGTTCTGGAAATCCCAAAATGCATCACCACCTTTCGGGTCCCTTAGGTCACTGTTTCTTAGACTTGGATATGCACAAGAATTCCCAAAAACACAGCTTCTTCTGCACATCCTGTGTAGGGGCTGCACTTGTAACAGCTCCTGGGTGGTACTGATCATTGAAGAATCAGGAATTGATCCCTGTTCCTCCTTTTACTATAGACACTACAAGACAACCTGAGGGCTGCAGCTCCCAACAGCTTCCTTCACATTTCTGTGCCCTGGGCCTGTCCTCTCCCCATGGTGCCATCCGTGTTCACATTGTTCTCTGAGGACATGATACATGATCCAGAAGCAGATAACAACTATGAATACTCACTTGTACAAGGCATTGTGTGCAATTTTTGGTTTTTCCGTGTTTTGTTTGTTGAGGTTCTCACTGTGACTGTGCAGTTCAGGCTGGCCTTGAACTGGTAGTTATCCTCCTGTCTCGAAGTCCCGAGTGCTCGGATTACTGTTGTGTGCCACCATGCCCAGCCTATGTACAATATATTAAATCTCATGACAGCTTTGTGAATATTGACTTTTTCATGATGGACACTTAATTTCCAAAATGTTGAACTGCCTGACAAAAGCCACATGGCAAATCAGTGGACTCCGCTGTGGTACTACAAAGTTAAGCTGTCAACTTAGTTCACTTCAATCTTTGAAGTCTCCTCTACAATTTAAGCCATAGCCCAGGTGAAAACACTGTTGTCTCAAGTCTACACTTTAGCTTAATGAAAGTTCCAATGGAAAGACTCTGAGGCTGTGAAGACTGTGCCACCTTTAGCAGAAATCTGTTAACATCACTGTCCTCATATTAGTCAACTTTCCATCACTCTAACAAACACCTGAGATGACCAAGTGAGAAAAACAAAAGATACTGGCTTAGAAGTTGGGAGATTCTAGTCCATCATTAGACTTACTTTAGACCTGTAGCAATGCAGCACCACGTGGCAGGAGTGTTTGAGTACCAAACTAAAACTGTTCATAGCCAGGAAATAGAATGGCCTGAGGTCCCACTATCCCCCTCAAGGGTATACCCTAATCATCTAAGGCTCCTCCTAGGCCCTACTTAATAGTCTGCACCACTTCCAAATAATGCAATTCTGGAAAGCAAGTTTTTACCATGTGAACCTTTGGGGGAATACTGCAGCTTTATATGTACCACTTTGATAGTACAGGTTGAGCATTCTTGATCCAAAATCTGAAATTTGAGTACCAACTTAGCACCTAAAAGTTGGATTTGGGTTTTGTTTTGTTTTTTTTATTATTATTTATTTATTTTTCATGGAACTGGGGATTGAACTCAGGTCCTTGTGCTTGCCAGGGAAGCGTTTATTCCACTGAGCTATCTCCCCAGCCCCAGATTTGGGGTTTTTTAATTTATACATGTTTGGCAAAAAAAAGTCCCAACAAATATCCAAAATTCTGAAATTGAAAAATCTGAGTCCAAAACCTAAAAACATTCTGGTTTCACACATTGAGGACATATTTAAAGGGCCAGAGGTATGACTCAGTGGTAGGGTACTTGTCAAGTATATCTGAGACCCTGAATATAATCCCCAGTGCTGGAAAGAAGACCAATTTCAAGGTGACACTTGGGAAATTTCAAGTCATTAGAGAAACCAAAAACTATAAAGACACTAAGACACTGCAGCCTATTCTGGCATTTGGTGTGTTGTATCATGGGCATGGGCAGTCTAGGCTACAAAAGGTACTGAACAGTATACCTGGCAGCCTCACATCCACCTTTGTTTTCAGCTCCCTTTTTACACATGTGCTCTGTCTTTCCTTTTCCAACCCCTAGGCCTAGCACATATTTTCTCTTGTGGCTGATTGATATTCTGGGTCCTGAGATGGGTGCTCACTTTCCTGACCTCTTTGGCCCTGAATTTCTCATCTACTACTACCAGCCCCCTCCACTCACATTTCTCAGGAAGAAAGGTTTTCACCTGGCCTATGCTCAGCCTTCTGTCCAACTTTCCAGGTGGCTCTGACAACCATTTGATCCTCATGGATCTACGTTCCAAGGGCACAGATGGTGGAAGGGCCGAGAAGGTACTAGAAGCCTGTTCTATTGCCTGCAATAAAAATACTTGCCCAGGTAAGACTTCCTTGGTCTTCCTTTCTAACCCTTGTCTGCATCCCTTTTGTTGCTAATAATAGCAATTGGCTTACAGGGACAGATTCATGCAGTAAGGAAGCTAACCCTGGGCTTCTTAGCCTTTATCCTATGGGCAGCAGAAAGAAAAAGGTTGTGGAGCCCTCAATGATACAGTTGTTGAGAGATGGGGTCTCTTAAAATAGCAAGTATAAGACGCTGAGAGAGTAAGATCCACCCGTACAACAGATATTGTAAAATGGAAAGAAACTTCAAAAGGAAAGAAACTGGGTTGGGGGAATGAAGAAAAGGGGGGGGGGGATATATATATATGATATTAAGACAGCTATACTAGCCGGGCTTGGTGGCGCAGGCCTGTAATCCCAGCACTCGGGAGGCTGAGGCAGGAGGATTGTTGTGAGTTCGAGACCAGCCTGAGCTACAAAGTGAGCTTAATAAGGCCAGCCTGAATTGCATAGTGAGACCCTGTCTCAAAAAAGACAAAAAAAAAAAAAGAAAGCTATACTAATTTCTCTTAGTTTATTGAAAAAGTTTGGTGTTAATATTGTTGGACCAATTAAATGCTGATATTTTGTACTCTTAAGTAATTTAAAAGATAACAACATGTAGTGGGGTGCTGGAGAGATAGCTCAACAGTCTAAGTGCCTGCCTGGCAAGTGCAAGGACCAGAGTTTGATCCCTAGAATAGTGCACTGTATAACAAATAAATTTTTTAAAATATGTATTAACCATTTTTAACCTACCATTATCTTGAAGTTTTGATTTTTTTCCTCTTTAATTTTTTTTCTTTAAAATTAAAAAATTAAAGAAAAATAAGCAGCATTTCTTGATGTGTTATGTGCCAGTGACACATATCAGACCCCGGCAGGTATTAACCTAGCCTGCAAAGGGCCACAAAAGACTGTTTTGTAGTCTATAAAAATGACCTGCACCAGTGTTCTCTCACACATTGCCCTGGACCCTCTTTTCCTATCTTTAATAAAACCTGTTAGTGTTAAATACCAGGAGTAACCCAAATGTGCCTTTTGGTTCTACTCCTAGTTTTTAAGAAAGTTGTATGCTTTTGGCAAGACAGAACAGAGATCCTCAGGCCAGTTCTTTTTGCCAAAGTATCCCTCATTAAATGGATAGTAAACGTGTGGTGCGGTGCATTGGGTGCAGCTTCAGAATAGAGACCTGTTTGTCTTGAAGGTGACAGAAGCGCACTGAGGCCCAGTGGACTGCGACTGGGGACCCCAGCACTAACGACCCGGGGACTTTTGGAAAAAGACTTCCAAAAAGTAGCATACTTTATCCACAAAGGTAAGGATAAGATTTTGAAAGTATGACATATTTTGTTGTGTACAGGAAGTTACTGAGTGTACCTAAATAGCTGAGATACCACCAACAGATATTTCTGTCAAAGCTGATTGCTGGGCATAGTGGGCAGCAAAATCACTCTAACAACATGTCTGAGAGGTTTATACATATGTGCTGCCCAGGGTCACATGTCTAGAGGGAATACCACACATGAGAATCACTTCTGAGGGAGAACACTTGACAACCATAATGCTCAGTCACTGCCAGCCTGGGCAATTATGGTGGCATTTGTGCTCTGGTTCTCAGTGGTCCTCTCCTTTGGTGTGCCTAGTGTGAGACAAAACTCATAGGGGACCACTGTCTTGTGCACAGGTATAGAGCTGACTCTACAGATTCAGAACGACGTGGGCTCAAGGGCCACACTGAAGGAGTTCAAGGAGAAGCTGGCAGGAGATGAGAAGCATCAGAGGGCTGTGTGGGCTCTCCGGGAGGAAGTAGAGAGCTTTGCTTCTCTCTTCCCACTACCTGGCCTGCCTGATTTCTGAAGGAGCAGACTGCTCTGCATCTGCCTTGGTGCCATACACACTGACTGCCCAGGGTACCCCCGCCAGTACCCTCTTGAGACAACAGTTGCCACAGACTGCCACTAAGCTGCCCTGTCCCTTTTGAGGGAGATGTCTTATAGACTATTCTATTTTCACAAATCAAAATTTAAGTCCCATTGTTAGTAATTGTGGGACAGGTCATTAAGGAATTTAAATTTGAATCTAACTTTCTCAACATATATGTAATTACTCCTAAAAAATAAAATACTATGTAGCCAAGTGGCTTTAATCATTTATAAGATGGTACAGGACAAAGCGATTAGAAACATTCCAGTGTATTTACTCTTGGGGCTTTGCTGATTCACTGACAGGTAAGAATTACCCAGGTTCATAGGCTGTAATGCTACCTGTTCTTCCTGCTTCATTGCCCCATAGGGTGCCAAAAAACTGAACTATAACTATTTACAACTGTGGGAGGTAACTTTGAAGTCTTCTGCCCTGTGTTTTAGTTACCAAAGTGTAAAAGATGGACCCAACTGCTATCAGCAGCTCAGTTTACTGAAGGACTGAAGGTTTCACTCCTAAATGGAGCACAGGCTAAGGATTTAATCAACACAAAAATCTGGGTGTGATGCCACACACCTGTAATCCCAGCACCCAGAACACTGAAGCAGGAGGCTTGCTGTGAGTTGAAAGCCAGCTTGGGCTACATAGTGAACTCAAGGCCAGCCTGGACTACAGAGTGCAATCCTATCACAAATTTTTAAATAATTTTTTTTTCCACCCATGGAAATGCCCAGTTCCTTCCTGGTGTGACAGCTATAATACAGATTTTCTGTTCTGCTGAAGATAGCCAATTCCCTCCTGCAGTCAGAAACCCAAATGTCACCTTCCCAGATAATTTTATTTTTCTCATAGCTGAGATGCAGACAGACCATACATAACCATTTTTAATAAGCACAATCAAATTTTTAACCACAATGTCTACAAGAATCATAGCTTTAAAAAATACAATCAATTTTTATGTTAAAAATACCTAAGCTCAAATTAATTTCTTAAAAAGTACACTCCTCATACTGTTTGGCATTTACTCTGGTTAAACACGTGTAAGATATTGTCACATACATCACTCATACTCTGGCTTTAGCCACTGACAACTCAGCTTGTGGGCTCAGGACAAACATTCACAGACACAAGACATGCAATAATAAAATAGCTTTTTAGAAAATAACTGAGTTCAGCACAAACTTTCTCACTACAACTTCTTGAGTGGCATTTATCACAATCCAAAATGTGGCTCCAACTATCCAGTGTCAGCCTGGCTGAGGCTTCTTGGGGTCCTGCATTATAGGTGATAGACCCCAGGGCTAACCATCTAACTTGTAGGTACTTCCATTATGGTAGTGTGGATGTATCTGCTGCAGTCCCCACTGAGTGTGGGTGACTTAAGTTCCCTCATCCCACCCTCTGATTTGGGAGCTGATCTGCTGCCAAAATTTGGAAGGTTGTTTCCTGCCCTGCTGAAGATAATGAGTCATCTCAAGACTGTGTAATCTCCAGTTGGGAACTGAGCAGGCCCTCCAAGTTGAGTCATACCAGTAGGTTAGGAAGCTGGAGCATGTTCACCTCATCTCTATCCACTTCTGCTACAGCTTTCCCAAAGCTTTAACTAAACTTAATAGTCTAGGGACTCAAGGGAGGGAGATGGGAAACGTATTATGTGCATCCTTATCAACTGAAAGTGGTTTCACTTTCCATCTAGTAGAAATTTGATTTTTCCTTTCTGCAGTCTGTTAATACTTCTGTTAAAAATTCCAGTTCTGCCGCTTTTGATCAGAGTTTTGGGGCAAAACCAAGCTACCCAGCTTCAAAGCACAATCAGCTCTCTAGAGGTGGAGGGTAGAGGCTAAGGGAAGACTATTTGTCTGCTATGACAGCTTAGTTTCTCTAGAGGCCTTACTATCCTGCAAACACCTCTCCCTATTAGCTAAGTTAGTACTGCTGGTCTTAGGACAACATTGGCCTGCATATAGCACTCAGGTTTGAGCACGGGACATGTGCTTAGTATGTAAAATAGCCAGGGAGTGGAAAGCTGCTCTCTGCCTCTAGACCATGTGGTACAACCATAGCCATTCTGGCACTTGGGGTGAAGCTTGAGGCCTTAGGACTTCTGAATTGGGGGTGGTGGTGGTGAAATCTGTATATTGAATACAACAAGGGATCTGAAACAAAGAGGTTAAAAGCAAGAGGGGGAATGACAGTTTCACTATCACCATCTATTTCTAAACCCAGAAGCAATATGTGCAACTTCACCATTGTAAATTGTGAGTCAATTCCCAAAATCTAAAGTTCCCACCACCAAAGATTAAACAGGAGGCAGCACTTCAGGTCAGCATATCTTTCCTGTCCTACATGTTAGAGGTGGCCATAAACTCATCTCTAGAGGGCTGGGGAGATGGCTCAGTAGAATAAGCACTTCCCTGGCAAGTGCAAAGGCCTGAGTTCAATCCCAGTTTAGCAGGGAGGGGAGACTGATCTCTAAAACAGCCTCTGCAAGTATCACTGCCACCCTCATCAGGTGGTTCTTCACTTGGACTGTTATACGGGAAGACATATAGGTTGGAGGGGCTGGGGAGATGGCTCAGTAGAATAAGCACTTCCCTGGCAAGCACAAGGGTCTGAGTTCAATCCCTGGTTCCGCAAAAAAAAAAAAAAAAAAACAGTATATAGGCTGGAGGTCCCCTAATCAGGTAGTTCTTCACTGTTATAAGGGAAGACAGTATAGGTTGGAGGTCAAGCTAAAACCAACCTCAGACAGCTAGTTTCAGTAGCAGGGCCCCAAAGTGAGAGAAGTAGAGAGGAATGTTGATGTCACCTTTCTAGGAAATGTCTTTTAAGCGTTGATGAAAACTTAGCCCATTACTAGGAAGAATACCACAGACTGAAAATTCTCATTGAAGAGATTAGATCAATTGCATGGGTCTCCACATGTCAAGTGAGACTTCTACAAGCTTCAAGTCCTCCAGAGAGGCTGGGAAGACACCATCTAGTTGGGTTTTTTTTTGTTTTTTTTTTTTTTTTGGGGGGGGGATGTGTGTATCTTAGAGAAGGGTTTCCAGGGAGTTCAGGGTCCCACTATTAGATCAGTTTCATAGTGATCCGCCTGTTTACAGCCTGAGATTACAGGTACACCTCCCCACACCCAGTCTCTACATCCAGTATTAACCTCTGCCCAAGTAATGATCCAGTCCAAGCACTGTTCTGAGATCCCTCTTGAAAGAAAGCATGCTTTACGTTAAGTAATCCTTTCAAACTATCATGCAGAAAATTTTGTTTTATAACCAAAATCTAAATTTTGAGTTCAACTCCTAGTCAAGAAAAATATCTTAATGGAGAACCATACTTGAGGGTGAAGTTCTCCTTTGCCATTTCTGGGACCATTCCATGTAACTATCTGTCTGTTCATTCCTTACCAATCTATTTCTGAACCAGCCTGGGGCTGAGCACTAAGAAACTTAACCACTCCACTACACCCCTGTAGACTTCCACTTAAGACCACTGTAGTACCTGGCTGTAGCTACAGGTATGGCTACAACTTAGTATCTGCACAAAGCTCACCTCCCACCTTTGTCAGTGTCCCAGGTAAGTACAATATTAACAATGAGTTTCCATAAATGTGACACATAGAAAAGCAACAGCAGTGGTGCCAACAATTGCTTCCAGCCAATGTTTTGGACTCCACAGATCTTTCTTCAATATCACTGCATGTTCCTGTTCGTGCAGGCATGAGGATAGCCACCCAGATAGCAGCCAAATGGCATCTAAAAAACTATGGGGATGTACTAACAGACAAGGAGCCCATAAAGAAAGACAATGGATATTCCAGTCAGAAGTTATGAAGTGTCCTTTGACTTCTGTCTGTGAACATATGTAATGGGCAGAGACAAAAAACTACATCTCAAATGATTCTGTCATAACCTCAGCATCAAAACCTCATTAGAGTCCCTGACAGAAACAGGGACCCTAATAAGATGGATGAAGCCAATAAACCATACCTTTGTGCCAAGGACCTGGGTGAGGAAAATGACTGAAAGCCATTTTCCTGAGAGCCAGCTGTCTTTCATTACCTGGTTTCTACCAAGCCTCTGCAATCTCAGAAGCAAAGCTGGCTCCATCAGTGAGGGGCCTCAGTGCTATGAACAGGCTGACAGGAAAACCAAGCCACAACAGCAGGACTAAAGTACAAAGGGCACAAAGGCTGACAGATGCACACAGGACTGACTCAGGTCTTATTTACCATAGTTTTCATGGAACAAATTAAGAAGGAGTAATACCAGAGTTGTCCTTACTTAAGAGGAAAAAAACAGAATACAAAAAGTGTATTTTCAAGGTTGTGAAAAACCCTGGCTACTATACGCCAATGACAGCTGGTAGAGAGCACTAGGGAGGCCATGCTGATCACCAGCAATGGGAAAGGTGATGGAGATGCCAAAGGACAATACCATCTTTGAAAAGGGGCTTGTATAGGGACAGTCATGAGCTATGGAAACAGGTAAGCATAGCCTCCAAGATGCAGAGCCACATGGGAGGCTGTCAGATGAAATTCCTGCCATCTCAGTTCCTGCCAGCCAAACAGCTAAGCAGAAAACCACTGCCACCAAGCCCATAAGACCCCATGAGAGGTAGTGAAGTGGTTGCAAAAGTTTGCTGTGGGTAACAACTGGTGTTATGACCTCTGCCAAGTCCTAGGATGTGACCTTTTCAAGAGACAATCAATGCATATGCACTGGCTATGAAGAGTCCATGGGCAGTCCCAGAACTGACAGTTTGTCATCTGAACAGTAGAGACAGCCTTCTGGCCCCATGGCTGGCTTCATCTGCATTTTCCAGGACAGTCCTCACACTGACTGTGGCCATCTGTAACTATTTCCCCTCTGGGCCTAATGATGACTGTAAGTATTTCTCCCAGGCAATTCCCTCCCTGTGAAGGTGAGAACAGAAAGGGGGCCACTCACATTTCTGCAGCCCTGGAACCTAGAAGTGTGTTTACCACTCCCCAGCTGGCCAGAGCCTTCTGTCTCTATCTCACTTAGGAGCCTCCCTTGGAATGATGGGCTCCAAGAAGCCAAATGAAGGGCCACATGGGGGTCTGAATGAGGCAACAGGTGTTTTGCCATTGTTTTCTTCCAAATCATCAGTTAATAGGCTGCTTCCCTGGGTGATTCTTGCCACTCAAGTATCCAGTGATGCTGAATGTGGCCAGTGTGCTTCGGCTATAGCTGCTCCACCTCTTACCTCTTCCCAGCCCAAGGACTGAGGTTTTTTCTTCCCACGTGGGCTGCTGGTCCTCAGGCCATTCTAACAAAAAGCCAAAGGAAGCTTACTGTACTTCCAGACACTCTCAGAAAACTGGACTCTCAGCTGTTTCTTTCCCACCGATGAGATAAGAAACCACAACAGTCCTGCTCAGGTGACATTTTGATCATGCCAACCCCTCCCCTCACTGTACCCTGAGTCACAGGTCTTAAACACAATGGCTGGAACCAACCTCAGATTTTGTACAAAAAGCTGGGTACATAGTCAAACCTGAGCATGGGGTTGCTGGTCCCAGGAGATTCATGCATATAATGCAGCTTTAGCAGCTCAGCCAGGTACTGGACCACCCTGATGTCCTCATTCACTAGACCCAGGTTCAGCTTCAGGAAGCTCAGCTGTCGGCTAGCCACTACATCCTCTGTCTCCCTGTCATGGGCTGGCAGGTGCAGGTGGTGGCAGAAAGTGTAGAGGAAGGCCTTGGAGCAGAGCTGGGTGAGCATGCTCTGCACATGCAGGTAATAGGTGCCACCCCGCTTGATCTGAGTGCGGTGGTCTGCCAGGCGGGGCACCAGTGAACCCCTGTACAGGGGACAGCGTAGGGTTTTGTTGTCCAAGTCCAAGATGCTTGTGTAGCGGCTGTAGCGGCTCAAGGCATGAAGGGTGCCTGCATTGCCAGGAGAGGCCACTCTGAAACAGACAGGCCAAAGTCAGGAGGATGGGCAAGGATCAGGAAGATGGAGGCAAACACTTGAGGTATGGGACCCACTGTCCCCAAGTTGGTTCCCACCCAGCCGGCAAGTACTGGCTCCTTTTGGAAGACAAAGGTGATCATCAAAATCGTTGAAGGGCTACTCATTACCCTCATGACCAGGTTCAAACATTCTGGCTTGTTCCATAAGGCCCTGTGCAATCTGATTCCTACTAGCCTCTGAAGTAGGAATGGACTATTACCTAAATGGACTTGTTGGAACAAGGCAAGCCTTAGAGGGCTCAAAACTACCTGCCTGTTTCTGTGCCTAGAATCCCTTCTCACCCTCCTGGACTTAAGACTAACACTAATTCAAACTATATCTAGCCTTCCCTGTGTGTCTCTGCTTCTGTCCTGAGACCTTAGTCGGAACTTTTACCCTCTGTGAGCCTCATCTATGATGGAGATAATAGTTCCTACTGTTACATGGAGTTATTCATAGTTACTACAAAAACAAAATTCACTTGGTCTCAATTAACAATCACTGCACATCTACCACATCCTAGGCACTGGTGTGGGAACCAAGTTTATAATGAGGAATGACCTGGAATCTTGTCCTACATGAGCTAGCATTGACTGGGACAGAGCCTGCACATAAGCACAGAGAGATGGAGACCCACAGTTGGAAGCCCAGGGAGGTTGAAGTGTAACCTGAGATGGGCTTTAGCGGGAAAGGAAACCCTAGAGACTGCAGGAAGACCACACAGCAAGGCAAAAATCACAGAAATGGAGGGGGCCAGGGAGATGGCTCAGTAGAATGAGCACTTCCCTGGCAAGCACAAGGGCCTGAGTTCAACCCCTAGTTCCACCAAAAAAAAGAAAAAGAAACAAACAGATAACAAAAGTAACATTTTGGCTGGAGAGATGGCTCAGTAGAATAAGCGCTTGCATGGCAAGTCCAAGGACTCAGTTCAACCTCTGGTTCAGCCAAAAAAAATAATAATAATAATTATTTAAAGGGGTCAGGGAGATGATTCAGTGGAATAAGCACTTCCCTGGCAAGCGCAAAGGCCTGAGTTCAATCCCCGGTTCCAAAAAAAAATCACAGAAATGGGATGGTGAAACCCACTCAGGCACTGTGTCTTAAACCTAGATAACATACTCAACCAGCAAGGGGAAATCAGCTTTCAGGCAGCCATAGCTCACAATGTACATTGAGTACAAGGGTGGATCTCTAAGCCAGCCTCCCTAACCTCCACTACTAGAATCCCCAGTGCCTCTGGTCCCCAGCCCTAGAGGGCTCTGGACTTTGCACTGGCTTCTCTACACTCAGTTTGTTCCCTAGACACCCTCACCTACCCTGGGTAAAAACAATCTAAGATTGGCAAGTCTAGTACCCACTCCACCAAGGACTTAGTTATCTACCTCCTCCTCTATCTGGGCTGATGCCAGCTCAGATCCAGCATCCTGGGGTGCCACTCTGATATTTCTCATACTCTCAATGGTAGCATCTCTAGAAGATGTTGGTCACTTCTAGCTCTTCCATTTGTTTCCCACAAAGCTTCCCTCAGGCCAGATGACATGCAGTCAGGCCTAGACCTATGTCCTCTGCTGCAGAGAGCACCTCCCTCCTTACCTGCTTAAGGCCTAAGGCCAGCCCAAAGTTAGGAGGGACAGCCCCACTACATGAGACCCAAAGGGTGTTGTGGCTGGTCCACAGTCACCCAGCCAAGGCTCAACCCAGTCTTTTGATCCCCATTAGTACTTTCTTCCACAACTGAGTTCTACTTATACATCAGCCCAGGGCTTATTCTTGCTGCTTGCTCAGGCATGCAGTTTTCCCTGGTATTCATGTAAAATGATGGAAAACCACTGCAACTATATGTTCATCTCTTCTTCCCACCAATACTGATCCAACCAACAAGGTTAAATTACCAGGAGGCCTATGTAGGTGAGAAGAATCTAAGGCCAGTGAGGCTAGTGGTTCAAAGTGAGAGTTGGAGAAGAGTTCATCATCTGAGCTGATTCTAGGTGAAATCAAAGGACCTTAGGAGTCCATATTAACCTAGTTCTAATGTGTAATTCAAAGCTCCATGGACTAAGTCATGAGCATAAAAGGGATCTCTCCTACTTGTGATTTTTAGAGCTGTGCTTTAGTGTCTCTCAGTGTCAATGCAGTCCTGGCCTTCCTGAAGACCCAATATATGTCCATGTCTCTGAGCATTTCTAGGGACCAAAAGCTGCACTACAGCCTGACCCATGTTCTAAATGTTAATCCTTCCTACAACTCTAGAAGGTGGGCACCATAAAGGCCTTCCGCACAAAAGGGCTCAGCTTGATTTGGGAATTAACGAGCACGGATCCATACAGAAGTAATGACAGTACCAGAGCCCAACCCAGACCCCTGTTCCTTATCTAACTACCACACCAGCAACAGTGTCACCTCCTACTGTTCCACCATCCTGGCTACTCCTCACCATCCTTGAGAAGGCTTGTTTGCATGAGCTGCAGCTGATCCATTTCCACACCACTTTGGGACCCTCTATGACCTGTTCTCTGGTGACTGTATGCTGACACCTGTACAGGGCACTGGGTTCTTCATACCCAACATCTGTCCCCACTTGGAAGATGTGGAGGCAGTTCTGTGAGAGAAGTTCCTACCTGAGAATCTGTACACTGGCCTCAGCTGTCCCTCCTGAGAGCCTCTGGCTTTCTCAGGAGGATGTTCCCCGAGGGCTGCTAGCCAGAACTGCTATCTTACCAGTTTCCTTTATAATTCACTGGTGTGACATAGGAGCACTCACATAGAATGGACACTAATCAGATCCCATGAGCCTTGGGACATCTGCTACCATGAGATACATGTTGCTGGCTCTGTCTACAGTATAGGAAATAGTCTTAAAGGTCAAGCTGGCAGCATGGTGTCAGAGGGGGACACAGAGTACCACGATGGCTCCCCTTGGGCAGTGTCTAGCAGATAGCTATCCTCATAAATACATGGCAAGTAAACCAGTGATCTCATTTTATTAGAATGAGGAGTGACCTGCCCTGATGCCCATTGTGAATAAGTCAAGGAAGGATAGAGCAGCCCCAGAACACAGACTCCTCATGCCTCTTCTTCTCTTCCATAGACAAATACATTGCCCACACCATGCTCACTGTCATGCATAGATCACAGCTAGCCTTTCCAACTCAGCCCAGCCTAGTCCCCAGGGTTCCTCGACCCTTAACAAGGCCTTCCAGCTGACGACCTGCACCTCTTTCACCATTCTGGCACATGCTACACAGGGATATTCTGGGAATGCTTCCTATATTAACAGATTGAGGAGTAGCCCCTATTTTGTGCATTTCTGATTCTCAAACGTTTACAAAACCAAAGGTTGGGCTCAGGGAAGTTAAATAACAGAAAGATGTCTGTGAGGGACATTGACCCATCCTTCCAAAGTAACAGCAACCAAAACCAATCTGGGAAAGCCTTTCATGATGGGACTCACAAGGAAGCTAGAGAACAGCTCCTCCTAGGGCCCCCAGGGAACTCTTCCCTACTGACTTCCTGACTTACATCCTCCTATATACTCAAGCAAACATTCACTCTTCAACTCCAGCTTTTGTCTTCAAGATGGAAGAAACATCCCATTACTAAAACTCTTGCCTCCATGAACATAATGCTGTGGTCATTGGTCTCGCTTCAATTCCAGAGCAATAGCTTTGCTCAAGCACCTCCATTTGGTCTCCAGCATATGCCAGCCCAGCCTGGAGTAGACTCTCCACAAGTAACCCAAGTCATAATGTGGAAGCAGCATTTGCTGAACTGCCGTTCTACTATCCCAGTAACTCTAATGCAGTAAGTCACAATGAGGTTTCACTACTTCCACAAGAGAGACAAACACATGAAGACTCAGGAGGTGGGGGCTTCACTGATATTAAAAACCATGTATAGAGAAAGGGTTGCTACTGAAGGGTTCAAAAATTCCTTTGCCCTTGCTCCCTCCTCAGATGGGACTTTGGTGATCACCTAGCTGGGCACCTTTATTTTACAAGTGAGTGAAGACAATGAAGAAAAAGAAAGCAACAGGTCACAAAATGAGGAAACTGAACACAGGGCAAACAAGGAGGCTCAGCTAGACCTGTCAAACAGTATTCAGAAAGACAAGGTAATCTATTACAGCACAAACAGTAATGGAAAGAAATTAATAGTATTCAGGAGGAAGGAGGAAGAAGTGGCTCCCAGGTTTCCCTTTTAAGGCTGTACCCCAGAGCTACATGCTCAGAGTTTCAGCTATTGCCTAGTATGCAGAAGACCTCGGCAAGGCCCTGGGTTCAAGCCACAACAACTAAAACAAGAAAACACTAGGCTTCAAGAACAAACAAAATGGTAGGATTATTGGCCATTCTTTCACTGTCATTTTTAATCCTAAACATTGTATGTAATTGAAAGGTTCAAAGATGTGATTAATATTGGAATAAAGTCTGGGTGAGGTGGTGCATGCCTGTAATCCCAGCACTCGGGAGGCTGAGGCAGGAGGATTGTTTTGAGTTCGACACCAGCCTGAGCTGCATAGTGAGTCTCAAAAAAAAAAAAAAAAAAAAAAAATTGGAATAAAGTACACTGGCATTGAAAAAATAAAATTCAAAGAGCAAATGTCAGGGGATGTATGGTGGTGCATGCCTATAATCCCAGCACTCCAGAGGTTGAGGCAGGAGGACTGCTGAGAGTTGGAGACCAGCCTGGGCTACACAACGAATTCAAGGCCAGCCTAGAAAATATAGCCAGACCCCGTCTCAACTAAACAGCTCAGTAAAAGCCACTGAGGCCCTCCTGTCCCACCAAGCCAGTCATCAGTGTGGATCTGAGTCAGAAAGAACCTGAGATCTGCAACCTTGCGATACATCATACAGTCTTTAACTTACCCTAGACCAACTGAATAGCTTGAGGATGGACTCCAAGAATCTATTTTTAAAATTCTCCCAAATAAATCTGACATGACATAGAAGGACACAGTGGCATTGGAAACTACTTAGAAACTATGATTCTTCCTTCTAAAAGACAATGAAACCAAAGTCAGAGAGGAAAATGATTTGCCAAAAGTAACAGTACATTGGTGCTGGGCCCTGCATAGAAACCAGGTTTACCAATTCTGAGTCCAGAAAGACAAACTCTCTCATTTCTAACTTCCCAAGACCCCTCCCCACTACCCAGAACCAGTTACCTCTGCAGGCCAATAAGCTTCCACTTCTGAAAATCCGTAATGTGCAAAGGAGAGGTCACCCAATGCTTCACAGGTTTGGCATAGTGGCCAAAGTTGGGAACAAAGATGGACAATGCTGTCACAAGTTTCCTGACTATGGTCTCATCTTCTCCTAGAACCACGAGGGTCCTCCCACTGAGTAGAGAGTAGATGGCTGGGTGGGCAAAGGGGTACTGGCGGATGAATCTTAAGGCATTCTGGCCAGCCCTCTTTTTATGCCTCTCAGAAGACAGGCTGACTGGGTAAGCAGAAGAGGTCCTGTCTGAACTAGTGGAAGCTGCACTGCTCACATAGCTGATGGTGTCGGAATAGTTATCCAGGCTAGTCTTACTGACATCCCGGCTAGCCAGCAGGTGGGTTGGATCCAATTCATAAGCTGGAAATGTCTCACAACTGTCTTGGGAAGGATTGGTGTTTTCCACTGCAAAGTCCACATGAAAGCCCTGGTCCTTCTGCCGGTAGCGCTGTGGGGGAATGCTCACTACACCATCCTCATCAGAGAGAGTGTGGACAGGGATGGGGAGTGATACCAGTTGACCATTGCTCTCCTTTCCAATACAACAGGAGGAATCTATCTGGGGTGGGGTGTTTTCCAAGCCACCTTCCTGGGCCTCACTCAGCTCTAGTGGATTGATGCTTGCATTGAAGTGGATGGCCCCCTCATCTGCATATGATTCTTCCTCATTAATGGCACTTGGATAGCTGGCCTTAAAGTCATCAGGCATGAGGGCCTCAGAAGGACAGGTGCTCAGGACTTCAATACTATCCTCACTGATGGTCCTGTGGCTGACCGCTTTGCTTCGGACCACTTGGGGGCTTAATGGCACCATAAGGCTAGCCTGGCTGTCAGACTTTGCCAGCAGAGTGGTGGACTTCTCAGTGCCGAGAACTTCAATGCTTTCACCACTGCTGATGCTTCCTTTCATGTCCATATCCAGGCAGTCCAGGTTTTCTTGGGGGTCAAAACTGCTTGATTCTGTCACCTCTACTTCTTTGTACTCATCTCCAAGTTCTTGGTCCATCTTGATCAACACAGACTCCACACTGGACTTGTAGGAACCAACACTAATTAACACTTTAGGGATGAGGCATTCTCCAAGAGACCTGGAAGGTAGCCTGTCTTGACTGGGCTGAGAAGGTACACTCTCTTGTTTCTCCACCATCCTGTCATCAGCATCCACAAAGTCTTCAAAGAGGAAGTTTGTTATATGTTGTTGTTTTAGAAGTGTTCGGTCAATCTGACTGGTCAGGAGGTAGCACAGGTCTCCTCTGAACATGCGTTCAATGTGGCCAAGCTGGGCTAGGGTTTGGGTGAAATACTCAGTGTCACAGAGCTCCTCCAACGTCTTCAACTTCTTGTCAAAACACTTGGTAGACTTTGCTTTAATGAGTTTTGGGATGTAGGCTGTTCTGCAGGTGTAAATGTCTGAGTCAGCAGACTCATCTGGGTTAGAGGTAGTGGATGTATGGTCAGCCTGACCCTGGGTATGCTCCATCTCACCAGGACACAAATCAGACCTCTTCACCTTCTTATGAGGATATGACCGGATCTGCTTCAACAGGTCTTGATGTTCAATAATGGACTTCTCCACACTAGCCAGTTCATTAGCTTTCTCAATTGCCTGAGATGAGTAAAAACCTTTGTCATTGGCTTTCTTCTGGATCTCTGTTTCTGTGTGCAGGACTGTCCTAGTATAATCCAAGTCTTTCAGCTTTTTTTCAAGTTCCCCAGCAAATGCCTTCCTGTTGCCTGATTTCAAACACTCAGAGGCTTTAGAAAATTCAGCTGAAAGCTCCTGGAATTGCTGCATGATTTTATGCTGATCTGCTGAGATATATGCCATGCAGAAGGGTCTCACAAAGCCTCGGGCCTCTAGATCATAGAGGGTGAGGTGATGCACATATGCAAATGCTCCTTCCTTGGAATCTCCCAGCACTACTTTGGAGTCCTCCACAAAGTTTAGCTTAGGGTAGGCAGAGCCAGGAGGATGGCCCACAAAGGAAGCCTGGTAATCCACAGACATGATCCGCAGAGAGAAGTAATTGAGATCAAAAGTGCCAAAAACTTTGGTGTCATTGGGAATGGTCAGCAAGGGCTGGGGTCCCACCTGCTCAGAGAACTCAGAAATAAGGATGAAGTCCCTTGAAAACTTGGCCCCGGACAGCTTGGACCATGGGTTGGTTCCCTGGTTGGTGAAAGGGAAAAGCGGCACAGAGTACTCCTCAGGCAGGGACGGTTCACTGTAAGGCTCTTCCTCGTATTCATCTTCTTTGGTGAAGGCTACCACGTCAGGGGCGCTGATCATATTTCCTGATATACAGAGAGAACATTGAGAGGAACTGGTAAAGAACGCGGGGTCAATCGATACTGCAAAGCCAGGCCTATGAAGGAGGAAGCGAAGTCCTTGAGAACTTGTTTGCAGCCTCAGGGATCCTAGGCTGCCTCTCACACTAGAGAACTTGAACTCACGAAGCTCCCTTACACGTCCAACTCTTCCAGAGCCCGCAGAGGTCCATGAACTGCAAAGCTGCAGACCCAGAAGACGGCAGAGGATGGTGGCTTTACCTTTTCCTCCGGCAAGCACCCCCGGCGCAAGGCACTTGCAACGAGATCACTACCACTCTCCGGAGCCCACCGAGACTGCAACAGGACTAGTCTAATTGAGTGCCTAACGTGGCCGCCGAGTTCACCCAAGCTTTGCCACCCGCAGGACCCGAAAGCAAAAACCGTCTAGACTCCTTGGAGGCCACAAACCGGAGACAGCTACCGCTGCGCCGCCATCTTAGCATCACATGACACCCGGTCAACAGCGGCGAGTGACCCGGAAGTGTCTGACGAACTTCCGGACAGGAGCGATAAAGGTAGTTAGAGCGCCTCGGACGGTACGGCCCAATGGCTCCCACCAAGTACCAGTTAGATTAGTCAAACACTGTACTTGTAAGAAAGCCAAGTGGGACCGGGATGTGAAGGAGAAAAGCGCTTGGATGTGCGCTCTGGGGGCGCGAGGCAGTCTGGGAGTTGTAGTTACGCGTCACTGTGGGCGCTACTCTGGAGGAAGTGGCAGAAGGCGGGAAGAAGCAGAAAGAGTTGCTGGTTTTGGCTTAAGGGTCCGCTGCTGGCGGGAGGAGCAGTAATAGCAGCCCCAAAAGTCAGCGGGAAGGTGGGCAGGTCACCCAAGGGCGAGCACCTCCCAGACTCCGGAATTCTCCCGGGTGCGCGCTAGGCGTCCCTTGTTTCCTACTTCAACAACATGCGCAGGCACCCGGAGAGCAGCTACGGGCGCGGTTCCTAGAGATGATCTTTTCGGTCGTCCGTTACCCGCTCCGGTGTCTTCGAAGGCCCACGGGCCGTACTTTGACCCTCGCTGCCATGGAGGTGGCCTTCCGAGGCGTGCGGAAAGTACTCTGTGTGGCCGAGAAAAACGACGCAGCCAAGGGAATCGCTGATCTGCTGTCCAGCGGTCGCATGAGACGGGTAAGAAAGTGTTTGAGACCCGCTGCGCCCCCCCCCCAAGAGAAGCCCACTGTGCGGGCCAGCGTGGCGGGCGCCGGAATTCATCTCAGAGACCACTGCTTCTCGCGTGGCCCATTGAAGAGCCTTCCCTGGCCGCAAGCTGGCGCACTGGTGGAATTGTAAAATATAGTTAGAGTCATTTGCTAGAAAATTCCGTCTTTTTTGTCTCTTAACAGCGTTCCTTAATCCTCCAAAACGCCTGGAAACACTACCAGTTCTGTAGGTCCAAAGTTTAGTTCAGTTGGAAAGCTAAACAAACTCCTTTAATTTCGAATTCAATCCCCTACTCGACTGAATGATCCCCAGCTATCCGAGCCCTTCCCTATTTTGTTCCACATCCCTTACATTCTGCACTTCTAATTTACCAGTCCCTAATCTCACCTTGATGAGATGACACCAAGCTTTGGGAGTTAAGAGTTGGAGTCAACCCTCTTGTTCCCACAAGATTGATTCCAAGAGCCAAAAGTAAAGGATGTGAATATTTTCTAGATAAATTGTGGTCACAAAGGAAAAGGAAGATAAATGACTTAAAAGAGGCAAGGGCATGAGAACCTTTGTTCAGGAAAACCACCCAGATTTTCGTGAAATGGTTTTCTGTATAACCTTTTTCTTAAATTTTAGGGTAGTATCTACAGGGCGTTCAGGTTCTCACTATTAGATTAGACTCCTAGTGATCTGCCTGCTTACAGCCTCCCAAGAGCTAGGATTACAGGCGTGGGTCACCACACCCAGTCTCCATTGCAGTCTCAGTGTGCCCTAGGGGTGGGGCAGGTGCTGAGCTATTTGGCCGGCCCTTCATAGAACATTTCTGAGAATATGGGACCAAAGTTCCCTGTTCCAGCTTTTTTGTTGTTGCTGTTTGTTTGTTTTACAATTCCCAAGGTCTTTAGATCTGTTCTTCCAGCTCTAGGAAAAGGCAGCTGAGGTTGAACAGGTTCAGGCCTTTCAGAGGTTCGCCTTTTTCTAGTGCTGAAAATCATGACCAGCTCAGGATTTACTTACTTCTGGGGCTCTGAAGCTTTTGAAATTGGCCTCTTTGATCTTACTTCTTTATATTTCAGGACTCTGCTTAAATGTCTCTTTTTGAAGGAAACTTTCTCTTACATCTCTGCCCCTAGCATCACTAGGTCAACCCTTGTTGATAAGTAAGTTAGCATGGCACTTTACTTTCCTACTTAGAAGTTATCTTCCAAGTTCAGTACAGCAAAATCAATTATTTGTTGGACTCTAAAGTTCCAAAGGATAAAGAGTGTATTAAGTAGTTGTTATATATTCCTAGTGTTTAATGTAGATCTGAAATACAGGAGACTTTCAGTAAATATTGGTTGGGTAATGACTGTGGAAAATTAATCAGATAGTACAAATATGTGAGGAACAACCCAATGGTGTGCCTTGTTTAAAATGAGGGAGAGGGTAGGAGTTTGGTGAGTAGGGGTGGAAAAACTAGCAGGTCAAATAAGAGAAGCAATTGCATGCAGATCCTGAGAGCATTAGGAAGCCATGTGGTTGTATGTGGTAAAACATACATAAAATTCACCACTTTAACTATTTTGAAATGTACGATTTGATATCATTTAATACATTTCATAGTATTGGACAGCCATCAGCACTATCTAGTTCTAGAAGATTTATCACCCCAAAGGAGATATGAAGCAGCCATTCTCCCTTATATCCTCCTTCACCAGCAGCCACTATTCTGCATTCCACCTGCATGGATTTGCTAGTTCTGGACATTTCCTACAAATGGAGTAGTACACTATATGGCTTTTCTGTGTCAAGTTTCTTTCACTTAGCATGGTGTTTTTGAAATCTCCTTGCTGTAGTGTGTATTAGTACTTCATCCGTTTTTATGGTTGCCTAGTATTTCATTGTATGAATAGACCTCATTTTGTTTTGGCTTTTTTTTTTAAGTCAAGGATCTACAGGATGTTCAGAGTCTCACTACTATATCAGACTCACAGTGATCCACCTGTTTAACAGCCTCCCAAGAGCTGAAATTAGAGGGGTGCACCACCACGCCCAGTCTCAGGCTTTCAGCTTTTTGAGAGAGGGCCTTGCTTTGTAGTTTACTTTGTTTGTTTGTTTTGGCTTTTTTAAAAAATGTACTTAGTATAGGTCTCACTATGTAGACAAGACTCAGTGATCCTCCTGTTTTCAGCCTCCCAAGTGCTGGGATTACAGGGGCATGCCAACACGTCCAGTCTCTTTCATGTTTTTCAGTTCACCCCAGGGACGGAGCCAGCACAGCTCCCTGGGGATTGAACCCATCCCTGCCCCTGCCTCTGCCCCTGCCCGTGCCTGAGCAGGGCACTGCACTATGTGGCTGGCCCTCTATGTATATTCAGAAAAAAGCCTTTTTTTCTTTTCTTTTTTTTTTTTTTAAGAGAATAACAAATTATTTAAAAATATATTAGAAACAACACAGAATTTCAAAAAACAATGTGATATGAATTCAACAATGGATGTTACATTGCATATTGTCTTCAAACTAATTGTTCAGATTGCCAGGAATATGCATGTAATAATGATCAAAAAATTTTAAAAAATAACTGTTCCTTCCAGTAAATCAATAGAAATTAGTAGTACAATGGTCTTACTATCGCGCGCGCGTGCGCGCGCGTGCGCGCGCGTGTATGTGTGTGTGTGTGTGTGTGTGTGTGTATGCATATATATGCATATTTTTTTCTTTGTTCTTTTTCCCTTTGTTCTTTTCTCCTTTGCTTCATCTCAGTTATTCCTTTCTTTTAAACAGTTTCTTGCCCTTTCACAATATTTGGCTTTTATTTACTCTTTCAGATTCTTTTTTTTTTTTTTTTTGGCCAAACCAGGGATTAAACTCAGGCCCTTGCACTGCCAGGAAAGCACTTATTCTACTGAGCCATCTCCCTGGCCCTGCTCTTTCAGATTCTTATTCTAGGGAGACAATACAATGTTAGTCCATGGGGGTCTGATTTATTTCACTTATGAGTGTGATCTCCAGTTGTGTATATATTTACCTATATATTTCTTTATAACTGAGTAATACTCCATTGTATAAAAATACCACATCTTTTTTAAAGCATTCTTCAGTTGACGGGCATTTAAGCTATTTCTGAGTTTTAGCTATAACTAATTGCACTGCTGTAAGCATAAGTGCACATATATCACTGTGCTATGTTGTTTTCATTTCTTTTGGAAAAATACCCAGGAGGGAAGAAGCTTGGTCAAATGAGATTTGCAGTCCTAGTTTTTGAGGAATCTATGCTGATTTCCATAGTGGTTGTACAGTCTACACTCCAAACAAGAGTAGAAAAAGGTTCTTTTTCCCCACAGCACTCTGGCGTTTGTTATTGGTTGAGTTTTTTGTTTTTGTTTTTTGCGGAATTGGGGATTGAACCCAGGCCCTTGCACTTGCCAGGGAGGTGCTTATTCCACTGAGCCATCTCCCCAGCCCCTGGTTGACTTCTTGATGATAGCCATTCTTTCTGGGATGACCTAGAATCTCAGTGTTTTAGTTTGCATATCTTGAATGACCAATGATGTTGAACATTTTTTCATAATATTTGTCATATTTCTTCAACTGAGAAGTATGTTCATCTCAGATGCCCGATTTTGGATTGGGTCTTTGAATTTTGGGGCCTGATTTTTTTTTTTTTTAAATATATTTGGGGCAACTGCAGCCTTCTGTCCCACAATCCAATGCACTCTTCCTTTCCAACTTGGGCCCTGCAGAACGGCTCCTGCAAAGAAGGGTTGTGAGAAGAAGGGCGTTCTGCCATGACGAAGTGGTGACCCAAGAATACACAATCAACATTCACAAGCACATCCACAGAGTGGGCTTCAAGAAACGTGCCCCTCGGGCACTTGCGGAGTTCAGGAAGTTTGCCATGAACAAAATGGGGACTCCACACATATGCATCGATACCAGGCTCAACAGAGCTGTCTGGGCCAAAGGAATAAGGAATGTTACATATCGTATCTGGGTAAGGTTGTCCAGGAAATGGAATGAGGATGATGATTCACCAAACAAAGAAAAAGATTCACCAAACAAGCTATATACCTTGGTAACCTACATCCCTATTACCACATTCAAAGATCTCCAGACAGTGAATGTGATGAGAACTTGGAAATAAAGTTACAGAACTGCCAAAAAATAAATGTTTTTGGTACAGGGTCTACTACATGGACGGACTTACAGTGATCCTCCTCCTGTTTTCAGCCTCCCAAGCGCTGGGATCACAGGCGCACACCCCCACACCCCCACACCCAGACTCAATCAACCTTGTGGGTGTGAGTGGGTATCGAAACCCTGCCACTGTGCTCTGCTTAGGCAGGCTCTTTAAATCTGCTGAGCTATCTGGCCAGCCCTGATTTTTTTTAAATTATTCTTTATGTGTTCTTATTCTTTTTATTTCTCTGTCTTGTCTAATTGCTCTGGCTAATGTTTTTAGAACTGTATTGAATAGGAGTGGTGACAGTGGTCATCCTTGTCTTGTTCTTGATCTTACAGTGAAAGCTTTCAGTTTTTGTCCAGAAAGAGAAGTCCTAAAAGAATTCTGAAGTAGGTTCAGTAGTAGTAATATGAGTAATTCTTATTTGAGCTATTAGAGAAGATAGTATTTGGTTGATATATTTATTTAGAAAAAAATTCCATTCTTTGTGTGTTCATCAGCTGTTACTTTCTCCAGAACTTTTCTGTAATTAGGAGCATCCTATCTCCCTGTGTTCTTACCCAAGAGACAGAATTGAATGTAAATGTATGCAGTCCTCCCTAGATAGGAACTACAAGGAATCAATTATAATCAGTTACAGTTATAATTATGGGGAGCCAAGGAGCCCTAAGTCCAATCACAAAAATGTCTATTCGAAGCAAAAGGGCTTACCCAGGGCCAAAACCCAGGTTTTATTCAGTTGTGAAGGAAGAGTGGCTTGCAGATGAATGACTGAGAATTGTGGGAGGTAGGTGAGTACTGTGAGCTGAGCTAGGTAGGTGACCTGCATTTACCTCTGTAATAAGCAAAGAGAAGGATATGCAGAAAATAAGTAATTTACATTATACTTTTTTTTTTAGCGGAACCAGGGTTTGAACTTAGGCCCTTGTGCTTACCAGGCAAGCCCTTATTCTACTGAGCTATCTCCCAGCTCCTGCATTATACTATTGAGATAGTATCTAATGTTTTGAGGTCTAGTGCTTTAGCTCTGATGTGTAATCTTTTAAGCCCCAGGAAGTCATAGCCCCTATCTCCAGATCCCAGCATGGAGCACTGGCTCTTCATCCTGTCTGGACCAGGCCCATATCAAAGAGCAGCAGGTGTGGGTTATCAGGGAAACATTCATGGTACCATCTTCAGGGGCTACCACCAGCACCTCGGCTAGACCAGTATGCGTTGCTTAAGGCCAATTGAAAGGATAAAGAGAAGTCCTAGCCAGCTCTGTACATATCAGTACAAGGAAATAGGATCAGGCCCAGCCAAAATGGAGAGGATCACTCTTCTTTCAAGGAGAGGTGCTCAGATGGTCCTCCACATGTCTCCTTAATATATAACATGGGGTTGTGGGTGTATATCTTGGCTGCTGAGTCTGTATGAGGGAGTAGTTGAGTTAGCAAAACACAGCCTTTTTTCAGCTACAGCACTCTGTCAAAGAGTTTTCTTTATTTTAGTTTTTATTTTTATTTTTTGGCAGAACGGGGGATTGAACTCAGGCCCTTGAGCTTGCCAGGGAAGTGCTTATTCAACTGGGGCTGGGAGATAGCTCAGTAGAATAAGTGCTTACCTGGCAAGCTAAAGGGCCTGAGTTCAATCCAGCAGTTCCACCAAAAAAAAAAAAAAAAAGTCAAAAACTATTACATGATGTGTTTTGAGGGGGTTGTTTTGTTTTTAGGCAGGGCCTTCCTGTGCAGCCCAGATTGTCCTCAAACAGCACCTCAACCTCCCAAATGCTGGACTTATAGTTGTGTGCCACCACATCCACCTGATTTTTCTGTTTCTAAAGGGGCTTCACCAGCAGTTGGAATTTGTAAAGGATTATCTTTTCTTGGTGATGTTAAACCAATTGAATGCTTACTTGTCAGATAATAAAATAATTTTATGGGGTGTGGGGTTAGTGGTAGAACACTTGCTTAGCATGCCTAAGGCTTTCCTGGATTCAATTCCTAGCACTGCAAGAAAGGAAGGAAGGAAAATGTGCACAAGTGAGCAATTTCACCTCAAAGAGTGACCATCTAGTGTTCCACACAGAAAAATTGTCTTTCTAAGGCTGATTGAGAATGTTCTCATACTAGTTCTTCTGGGCCCTTGAAAGTTTCCCACCCCGGTTCTGCAAAAAAAAAAAAAAGAAAGTTTCCCAGACCCAGGGAGCCTTTGTCTTGTGTTGGTGCTGGTCTGAAACTTCCAGGTACAACTGCTTTTTGTGCCTGGTTGGGGAAAGGTGTAACCTACTCAGAAGGTCACATTCTTTGGTAATTGCAACTAAAGAAGTGCTTTCTTGGCTGTGTTTCAGTTCTGACTGGGCTTATATTATTGGATTTCTAAACCAGAAAGAAACACAGATACAATTTTTTAAGAATAAATTGAGGGGCCATCCAAATAGCTCAGCAGATTAAAGCTCCTGCTGAGGCAGAGCACACCAGCTAGGTTTGATCCCCATCCCCAAAGTGCCAGCCCCACTCATGGAGTAGCTTTCTCAATTGATTGAGACTGGGCGTGGTGGTGTATGCCTGTAATCCCAGCACTTAGGAGACTGAATACAGGCAGATCACCAGGAGTCCAATCTACATAGTGAGACCCTGGAGACCCTGTACTAAAATACAAAAAAAACAATAAATTGTTTTTTCAAAGATCAATAAGTCGGCTTGTGGTCACCAGTTTTTTGGTCTAGTTGTATGACCTTGAACTAGCAAAGATGGGGGAGGGGAGAGAAATCATTTAGACTATATCTTAATAAGGCCATTTAGTGCTATGAGTTTATTGTGTGACCTGAGACAGTTTCATTCTCATTTATAACAAGATGTTAAATATTAGCTGATCTCGTTTTTCTATGAGTATAAAAACTCCATGAACTCTATCAAGTCTATACTTGATAATAGCTCTTTGAGGGGCCACTTAGTAAATATTTGGTTTTAGTAATTTAGTTCACTTTTTATCTACAATAAATATTGTTTTGTTTATAGAAAATACTGTTGTTTATCCAGATTTTGCTTGATCTTTATGCTGAGTCATTGTTTTTAATGTGATTTATATTTGTTTTTGCTGATTTTTTATTTTGTTTTATAGAGAGAAGGGCTTTCTAAATTCAACAAGATCTATGAATTTGATTATTATCTGTATGGCCAGGTAGGTGATAAAATAGTTCCATCATAAAGCTGAAATATGCTTTGACATTCATGTGTATGTGTCATTCTGGTATACATTCTTTGGGTTTTTCAACCATAGTGAAAAGAATCGCTGTTTATTATAATAAGTTTACCCTGAATTGCTTATGCTTTAGAGTTAATCAGGAGCAATTAGTTGCCCTCATCCTATATAAAATATGTCTGACTTAAAAATAACTTTACATAAAAGTCCTAAGTTATGGATAATAAATTTATAACCTATAAGAAACTGTGGTTCCCCCACATCTATCTATCTTTCTCATTTGGGGGGGTGGTGGTATGTGGTGCTTCGGTTGGAAACCAGAACTTTGTTAAACAGGCTCTACCCCAACCTGTATCACCAAGCTATGCCCCAAGCCCTAAGAAAATTATTATTTATTTGTTTTTGAGGCAGGATCTCAGTCAGGCTGACCTTGAACCCTCTTATGTATCCCAGGCTGGCCTTGCACTCAGCAATCCTCAATCCTCTTGCCTCAGCCTCTTGAGTGCTAGGATTATAGGTGTGTACCACCATGCTTGGCTGAGGAAATTTTAAATGATACAGAATACAGTACCATATTAGTGGTTGGTGTGCTGTTTGGATTGTCTATGGAGTTTGGCTTTGATAAGTTATACTTATGTTTATTCCCAATCAACTGTGTTATGTTTTTGGTTTTTCCTTTAATAGAAGTCTCTCACTTTCATTTGATTAACTTGGTAAAGTATAATTACAAAATGACTAATTTGAATTCTATTATAATTCAGAATGTCACTATGATAATGACTTCAGTTTCTGGACACTTGCTGGCTCATGATTTCCAGATGCAATTTCGAAAATGGTCAGTATAATTCCTGTGATTGTTATAGTGAGTTGTGACAAATATTGCAGTACTCTTGAAGCATGTTGATGTTATTACAGTGCCAAGATGACCTAGGATTGTCTGATTTGTTGTAAATTTTTAATGTCTTTAGAATGAATAGCCACTTTTAGATGTTTCCCCCAAACAGATCCCTTTCATGCAGCTGTTGGATTACATTTGTCCTGTTGCAGATGTATATAAAAGGCTTCCAGATATTTTCTGAACAATTGCTATTAATCTTCACTGGGCAGAGAACATTGTGCTGTGTTGAGGATCATGACTTTGCTTTTAATCTTCTGGGCCATTGGCCTTTCTCTTTCCCTTTTCCTTTCCTGTTCCTTCCTTTTTCCCAACCCCTCCCATTTTGCTTCTCCATCCTACCCCTTTTCCTTCCTTTCTCTTCTTACCCATGTTTTCCATCTTCCTACCCCCTTTCTTTTCCTTTCTTTTTAAATTTATTTATCTATTTATTTATTTGGTTGAACTGGGGATCAAACTCAGGCCCTTGCACTTGCCAGGCAAGTGCTTATTCTACTGAGCCATCTCCCTAGCCCTCTACCCCCTCTCTTTGGCATCAAGTATCAGCCCCAGAGCCTTGCACTTGCCAGGCAAGTGCTGTACCTCTGAGCTACATCTCTGGCTAATCCCATCACCTTTTGAGACTGTCTTATTGTGCTACCCAGGTTGCTCTTGAACCCTGTGGTCAGTCTTCTATCTCAGCCTTCCAGGCAGATGGGATTAGAGACTTGCATCACTCCACTTGAGCCATTCTCTCTGCTAGGGGTCCATCTATGATCTACTGAGCAGTGCATTCTTGTTAGAGTGGAAGACACTATTACGTGCTGGCATGAGAATCTTTGTGCTTTTATTTCATAGGCACAGCTGTAATCCCCTTATCCTCTTTGAAGCAGAAATTGAAAAATACTGCCCAGAGAATTTTATAGACATAAAGGTAAGGATCTTTTGAAAGACATATGGTACTAAAGTTGAAACAACTACATGTAGATCTTTTTTTTTTTTTTTTGTCTTTTTGAGACAGGGTCTCACTGTGCAGTTCAGGCTGGCCTTAAGCTCACTTTGTAGCTCAGGCTGGTCTCGAACTCACAACAATCCTCCTGCCTCAGCCTCCCTAGTGCTGGGATTACAGGCATGCGCCACCACGCCCGGCTTAACTACATGTAGATCTTAACACCCATCCCACCCCTGGATACATGGAGAGACTAAGAAGTGTGTATGGTTTGACTGCAATTGTTAGTTCACTTCTAACTGGGAACCCTTTCTTAGATGAAGCACCGTGAAGTTGTTTTCTTTGGGGTTTTGTTTTTGTTTTTTTAACAAGCAAATAGAAGGAGGTAGAAGTATGTGTTAGAGGTTAAATGAGGTTTCATCATATTAGTGAACCGGAAAGCACTCTTATAGGCCTGGGGGATTGTTTTAGTAACCACACTATCACTAGCGCTAGTATGAGCAGTTTTCTCTGATTTCCCCCCACACACACCAACTTTAAACACTGCATAATAGCAGTAGCTCTCAGTAAATCTCTTCAGTGTAGAAGTGTCCAAAAATTGCCCTGGACTCTATTCTCAGTTTCTTTTCTCCATTAACTTCAGAAAACTCTGGAACGAGAGACACAACAATGCCAGGCCTTGGTGGTCTGGACTGACTGTGACAGAGAAGGTGAAAACATTGGGTTTGAGATTATTCATGTGTGCAAGGCAGGTACGTGCTTCAATTACTGTGCTTCCTTGTTCATAAGTCATAATTGGAAGATTCTACTGCATATCTGTACAGTATTCTCTGGCCAAGTTCTTCTTTACAACCTCATATTCATCAACTGTCAAACCAGTCTGATGTATTTCCTAGGACTACCAGGAGTCTTGAATGAGTCAGCAATATATTTTTTTTAAGTGTATATTTTTAAAATTATATACTGAATATGTGCAAGAGACAGGGCCAACCTGATAGCTCAGTGGACTAAAGTACCTGCTTAGGCGCAGAGTGCAGCAGCCAGGATTCCATCCCCAGCATGCCATGCCGCCCTACACACAGGGCAATCTGAGACAGCAGTCGAGACTGCGTGGTAGTACGCACCTGTAATCCCAGCACTTGGGAGGCCGGAAACATTTTATATATTCATGTAAATATACATATATATATATATATATATATATATATATATATATATATATATATATATATATATATATATATATATATAT